>JAOXJP010101446.1:0-14382 GCA_025762735.1 Platanus orientalis | reverse complement strand
CTTGGTCTTGTAAATATAGACCATGCGCTTGCCGTAGTATCACGCGACCTCCTCCATTGTGTTCATGCCCTCAATCTGGATCAACGACATGTTTGGATATTGGTTAGATTTCGACCTAATCTATCAACAAAATAACAAATAAAAACTAAGTGAATATATGATAAAATAGCACTGAAACTCAATTCCAAAAGGAGAAAAGAAAAAGTTAAACTAGTTAAGTGAGGTTGGGATTGTTACCTCTTGTACCCAAGAATCGTTCCTCTCACATAGAGTCTGAGTCAAAGAAGGAAAAAAAACATTAATCTTGAGAATTCGAAGAACATAATGAATGAATGTTGCTTAGAAGAATGATAATAGGAAGAATGAGATAGAATTCATTGCCTGACTCGCTCTCCTTGGTGCTCTTTCATCATTTTCATTAGAGTTCTTTTTCATTGGTGGCGAATTCAGACGCCCGTGAATGTAAAAGCGAAAACCCTAGCCCTAAACTAAGAAGAAGTATTTATGAAGCGAGACATTCTGCAAATTTGAGGAAAGAAACCCTAGAATTTGAGAGGGGGAGGGAGGGGATTCGGGAGGTCATTTTAGATTTTGGATGGCTAGGCATATTTTGAAAATCCATAGGGGAAAATGCCTAAAAATATGAGTTATTTGTTTTTTATATATATATATATTTTTGATACACTTCTCTCATTAATTATTTTGGGATGGATGGGGATGTTTAATTTGTTAAAAAAGTGGTGAAGATTTTATATGCTGACCCTTAACCTTTGTCCACGTCTGCCGATGATCAAGCTGGCGAAAACATCAACATCGAAAATGATTTTCACTTTTTGGGGGTGTGTGTAAATTAATCACTTCTGATGCTGATGTGGTCGCCCTTTGACATAGACATTTACCTACACTGAGCATATAAAAGCCTCACCGTTAAAAAATGGGGTGATTGGGAATACTTACTAATAGAGATATTGATAGCTTGTGATGTCAAATAATTGGTGATTGTCTAAAAAATGTATAAAAAAAAATGAATTCAAGTCGTTTTAGATTATTGATAATTATGTAGAAAATTTTTATAAACCCATCATAATTATTAATGGATAATGCCCATTATACTATGTAAAAAAAAATCTATTTTATTACACTTTTGATGACACAGACACCCACGTTGATTATTTAATTGTTGAAAGTCAGTACAACAAATTCAGTGGAGTTTAAGGGGATTATTTTAATTTTTTCATAAAATTTTATTATGATTGATGAAATTTATGAACTCATGTTTATATACATACTTTTAAATTATATATAGGATTAAAAGTTTTTTTCAGGGTTCTTATATTTATAAGTATTGTAGATTAGCATCAAAATGACGTAATTTCATATATCACACTTGTGGGGATGCAGACAACCACGTTGCCAATGATATCACAACACTACTTTTACTTTCGGTGACACCGAAGACTATGTTGCCGTCGAACATACACTTTCCACGATGTGAATCCTAATGTCACCATTGAAATTTTATTTTCGGCAATGCAGAAGGCTACATCGTCATTGAGCAATCACTTTTCGCGACACAAATCATAATGTCGCCAATGAATTTTCTACTTTCGATGACGCAAAAGGCCACATCACCATTGAGCATACACTTTCTGCAATGTAAATCATAATGTCGCCAATGAATATTTGAGCTTTCGCCATAAAACAATTAATTACGTCGCCAAAACATGCCACTTTGGGCGATGCAATCTAGCTACCATCATCAATTGGTGGCTTTCAGCGACTAAATCTTGTTTACGTCGCCAAGAGGGGTCGTCAAAGATGCCATTTCTTGTAGTGTCAGTGAACCACAATTCAGCAACCAAAATAAGATAGTACATAACAGTTAAATAAACACTTTCAGACATCTACATCTAAGTAATGCAAAGCCAACAATAGTCTCTAAATAAAGCCAATTGTGAAATTGCTTCTGAACCCTAACAAACTGAATTTACTTGTAATGATCTTATGCCTCTCAATAAAAAAAATGAAGGCCTGAAGTTGGTATGTAGGTATAATTTTTGTTGTTCCTATGCATCAGAAGGATGATCTGGTGAAGGAGGTGGTTGTTTTCCATTCTCAATGGTTTTGCTAGGATGATCAGGTGAAGGAGGTGGCTGCCCCCCATTCTCATTGGTTTCAGGATGGAAATTGATGGGGAACCTTGTGACCCTGGGCTTGTTAGCCAAAATGTTTCCTTGAACCCTATCTATCAACACCTTTTGGGGAGGTTATTCTCTAAGCTACTCATCATCATAATCATTGTTCACGTAGTAGCCCACTTTAATAAATTCCAACCCCAGATAGGAGCAGGTCAACAGAAGCACTGTCACGCCAATAATATCCTCTTCATGGATATTTGATGGGTTTGGTGGGTCAGCCTAGCAAAGAATCCAAGCCAGTTTCGGATGTTGATAGCATGTGCAATTTTAAAAAATTTAAATCCAATTCATGGATTTGGCTTAGATACTAGGGAATTATATATTACCTAAAAGACAAACCAATAATTGCCAACATTGACATGCCCAACAAGCACACTCTCCAAGAGTTGGTCATAAGTCACATCCTCTGCAGAGCCTACATAGGTGAGTTTCCATTCCAAGTCTGTGCAGGGACAACAGGTTTGGTTGTTACAATATGGTAAAAAAGTAAATTAGCACTCAAAGGTTAATAAGATTAACCACAACTAACTCACACATGGATTGACATGATTGAGAAATAAAATTAAAAAAAAGCACATCAAATTTTTAACACCTACAATTTAGTTGCTACACTTTGCTAAAATTTTAAGCTATTGAAAAATTACAATGAATCAGTTTCCTAGTAAGGCCAGCCCCTAATTCAGCCTAAAAGATCAATCAAAGTAAGCATAATCATGCTCAAGATTTAGCCTTAAGGGTGAAATGACGACATAGTAAATCCTCATAAATATCATACAACCTATTATGATAATATGACCTAAGCCCTGAAGTTAATAAACACTTCTATAGGAACCACCACCTTCAATTAACAAGGAATATCACCTATTTTATTTGAGGGATCTATGGAATACCCAATATCACTTACGTTTTCATGCTAATCACTCCTGCATATAATTTTCAGGTGCATGATTCCAATCCATTATTTGGTAAGCAGAGTGGAACCTAGTTAAACTGATTTCAGCTATGATTCCAATGTAAAAGGAATCCAATTCAATCTCTAGTACCTGACATGTCATATCATTATTCAAATGCAAAACAAATAGCTAGAACCTCTAATTCCATCCTCATACATCCCCAAAAATCTGATAACACAAACCATATATATAAAAAGCCATGATAAGATTAAACTGATGCAAAAATTGAAAGAGAATTTTTGAGAAAACCCAAGAGTTGCTTTTAGAGCAATAACAACCAAGTCCTTCAAATTCCCATAAAGAGACCCTGGTGAGAAAACATACCATGGGCCTGCATAAAGAATTTGTATATGATATTACTAAACATAATTTGTGACTCCATATATATGGCGGAAATATGGATTATATATGCATTCCCAAACTGTCCAAATGTGGACAATTCAATAATCGTCTCATGACAAACGGTACTCATTATAAGTCCTTAAAAGAATTCTAACCATAGACAATCTGATGGCAAGAGGTATGCTGCTGCCTAATCAGTACAGTTTTGTTTCATAGAAGTTGAATCTATTAGCCATATTTTTTTGCATTGCTAAACTTGCTTTTAACTATCATTTTTTTCATAGCCTAAAATTATAGGCAAGCTAGGGTGGAAATCGAGATAACTCTAGCTGTCATTTGTTCAATGGGAATTGTGGTCACTACTAAAAAGAATTCAAAAAAAGAAAAGACACTATAAGTACAATTGATACTTAATCAATCGAGTCTAATGAGAAAGATCCTTAGAGCGGCATTTGGAAGCCACTTATAATGCAGTCATTTCATTTGAGTTTCCTAGGCTTTTATAGTACAATGGGATGGTTTTGCAATGAAACCATTTAGATTTGCATTGATTTATGCCTGATAACATAAATCATTTCATTTTATAGAAAGACCTAAGATAACTTCATTTCTAATTATAGTTAATAAATTGGTATAAATTTGAATTAGTTCATTACAAATCATCACCTCATGGCTATCAATGCCTTGGGAAACTCAAATGAAATTATTACATTTTACGTGATTGCCAAACATGCTATAGATAAATTTGTATTGGGTTTTAAACAAAAGTTTAGAAGCCCACCCAAATTCCAAAACTTTGTGTCTAACATTCTCAGTCACTAGGAATGAGAGTCTTCTCCAATCCTTGTTTGCTCAACAAATAATTAATATGCTAAGAATTAGAACAACTCCGAATGTTCAAGCCAACAAGGCATGTTGGATAAGACCCATAAATGGGTTAGTTCACAACCATATCTTCATATCATTCCATTGTACCATCCCTCCCATCTATACTTCATCTCAGGCCTAATTCAGGTGGTGCTAGATATGGATTCTAAATGTACCTTATCTCTATCAGATCTTCACAAGGAAGTGTGTACACAATATCCTCTTAGCCAGAAAAACTTTAGCATCCCATTACAACATCCTTTACCTCTCGAATGTGCATTTTAGCACAAAGAAACAAAACTACTAAGAATAAAGCTTTTATCAAACAAAGAATATACAAGAAAGGGGAGGAACAAAAGAGTCCTTAAATATTAGATGGGAAGGCTTTTGCAATAATACCTAGAATCTAGATGCCCTTTATCTTGTTTCAACTTTTATTTTCACATAGTTTAAATAATTTCAGTGTACAACATCTTATTTAAACACATTACTTCTCTACTTCCATAACATAACTAATCGCTAATAAGAATAGTTATTCATATATTGCATCAATTAGATGTATGTGCCATTAGATTAGGGATGTGGAGATCTAACACCGATATAATTATGGAAATAATGGTACTGAAATCTTTTGGGCAGACTAAGAGAAGCCAATATAATCCCTAACAAATCTTCTCCACTATCATTAGGGACAAGTGTTTTAAATGGCATCAAAGAGCACTTCCTTCGTTTAAAATATGGTTTAACACAAGATTCTAACAGTAGACTAACTCATCAGCAAGAAAATGATATTAACCAATGTATGCTCGTTGCCTGGAGGATGGTGAGTCAATTGATCCCTAGTGTATATGATATCCTTTAAAAAGCCTAGTTAAACTACATCATCCACGAGAGATTTCACCAACCTAGGCATCCAATGGAACAATATGTTCATAGAGGATGATGAAGCATTTAAGTCATGCGATAGAACACCATTCAAATGCATTCAAGTCATGTGAAAAATGGCACAGTTCAGAATCAATGCACACCCAGAAATTTGCTTGCTTACTATATACAACAAAAGCACATACGTAGAAGACTCACCTAGTAACTGGGAATTATGTTGTTTCTTATTTTCTCAGCACTTGAAACTAAACGAATAGCTACAGGGCACAATTGGCCAGTAATAGCGGATCCTTCACCAACCACTAGAGCAAGAACAACAAGCACTCATAAAATATTCACTAATCAGAGTGACGAGTACCCAATCAAAAGAGCTGCTTGAAAATTATATAATGTATAATAAAAATGAACTATAAATTCAAAATTCAAAAACCCCAACAATCATAATAAAATATAGAAAAAAAGCAAATCAAACACTCACAAAATGTAAATGATTGAAAATGCCCAATTTTGAGAACTTAAATCTCATAAGAAAATGCCAAATTTGGCATTAAATTTTTATGTATTTGATTTGATTTTGGCAAAAAATGAATGTGACAAAAGAAAGGAAAGATGTAAGAAATTTACCTTTGTAGAGAGAGAAGCTCTGTTTTGCTTGCAAGTTCACATACCTCAAGCCTTTAAATGGCTAATCGATCAAGAAAGAGAAAAATAGAAGAAAAAAGAGAAAGGACGATAGGAAACCTTAGAAATTTTTGTAGGAATAGGTGATGCGGGAGAGAAAGTAAGTGAAGCGAGAGAAATTATTTACACCAAGAGAGAGAGTTCTTCTCTCTCTTTGTGATGAAGGGAAGAGAGATGAGTGAGATAGAAGGAGAGATGAGTGAGAGAGGAGTGTGATTCGTCTAGGACAGGAAGGAAAAAGGAGAAGTAAGAAGCGAATGCGGGAAGGATCCAAAACAAGCAGAAAAGAAAAAGGACACATAGGGAATATATATATATATGTATACATATACATATACATGTATATGTGTATACATATACATGTATATACATATATATGAAGCATTTGCAAAATGCTGCAATAAAAAAATGCGCAACATTTTTAAAACGCCGCATATGTGTTTTTTATGTTAACACATGACGGAGTTACAATTCTTTTATACAGTGTTTGTAAAATACAAATGCTGTAATAAAAAAACTTAACATTTTTAAAACAATGCATATGTGTTTTTTGTGATGACACATGATGGAGAATTACAACTTTTTTATGCAGCATTTAAAAATGTTGTGTAAGTATAACATATGCAGTGTTGTAATAAAACATTGTATATTTATGTTTATGTAGTGTTTTATAAACGTGTATTTTTTTTGCCTTTTTCATAGCGCTTTATATAAAAAACGCTACATATTATTATCTTTAGGCAACATTTTTTCAAAAACGCTACCTAAAAGAATATTGTTAAAAACAAATTTTGTTGTAGTGTTGGGACATGTGCTACTCAATTTCATGGACGCATTCTTCGGCTACAACCAAATTCGAATGGAAGAAGAAAACCAAGAAAAATGTCATTCATAACTAATAAAGGGACCAACTGCTACAAAGTCATGTTGTTTGTGTTAAAGAATGTAGGAGCAACCTATCATATACTAGTAAACAGAATGTTTAAAACTTAAATTAGGGAGAATGTGGAGGTTTATGTAGATGACATGCTAGTGAAGAGCTTGAAAGCTGAGGAACACTTAGAAGAGACCCTCAACACGTTGAGAAGATACCAAATGAAGCTTAACCCAACAAAGTGCATATTCACAGTGTTAGTAGAGAAATTTCTGGGCATCATGGTCTCTCATAGAAGAATTGAAATCAACCCCGAGAAAGTCAAATCCATATTGGACATGAAGCTATGCACACAACCAAAGAAGTACAACAACTAGTTGGATGAGTCACGACTCTTATCCAATTCATTTTTAGATCCATAGATAAGTGTTTTCCCTTTTTTCATCTCATAAAGAAAAAATTTGAATGGACTGAAGAATCTGACTGAGCGTTCCAAGATCTAAAGGAGCATTTAGAGAACCTACCTTGCCTTAGTCGAACTATCAAGGGAGAAGATCTATATCTATACTTGATTGTGTTTGAGGTGGCCGTGAGTTCTGTTTTAGTCTGAGACCAACCTCGTATGTAGACACCAGTGTACTACACCAACAGAGCCCTTCTTGGTGCCGAGCTGAGATATCCCCCATGGAGAAGCTGACCTCTGTGCTAGTGACCACGGCAAGGAGGTTGAGACCTTACTTCCAGGACCATACTATAGTGAAGCTAACCGATAGACCATTAAGGGCAGTGTTGCAGAAGCCAAAGGTCTCAAGACGTATGGTCAAGTGGACAGTAGAGCTTAGAGAATTCGACATTCATTGTTGCCTGAGAACTACATTAAAGGGACATGTGCTGGTAGATTTCCTAGTAGAGTTAACCTTGCTAAAGCAAGACGAAGGAGCCTTACCTAAGGCGAGCTAGACCCTACATGTGGACAGGTCTTTAAACAATTCGGCTAGTGGCATAGGCCTGTTATTGACTACTCTAGAGGGAATCAAGATCGAACATGCAATCTGGCTCGGGTTTAGGGCAACCACCAACGAAGTAGAGTATGAAGCCTTGATTGCCAGTTTGATTATCGCAAAAAAGTCTAGAGCTAGTCGAATTACTGTGTACAACAATTTCAAGCTCATTGAAGGATAGGTAACTGGTGAGTATGAAGCCAAAGAGGACTGGATGCAAGGGTAACTGGCTAGGGTAAGGGACCTTATGTCCCAATTTGACAATTTTGAAATCCAATATATCCCTAGAAACTAGAATGAGCATGTTGACCAACTCGCCCGACTGGCTTTAGATGATAGATACATCCTGGGAAGCCCATTGCTAGTGGGACGCATCATTGAACTGAACACTTATACCACTAGGAAAGTTTTGACGAACGAGGAAGAAAACAACTGGACCACCCCGATTTTACATTTTATTAGGACAAGAGAACTCCCATCAGATAGGATGGAGGCCAGAAGAGTCAAGTTTAGAGCCAGTCGATAAACCCTGATTAATGACACCCTCTACACATGAAGTTTCACCATGCCTGACTTAAGGTGCTTGTCACCATAGAAGACAAACAACACTATGAGGGAGGTCCACGAGGGAATATATGGAAACCACTCGGGAAGCCGATCACTAGTGCACAAGCTTGTTTGAGCGGGATACTACTTGCTGACCACACAGGCAGACTCGGCAAATTATGTTCAGAGGTGCAATAGGTGCCAGAGGTTTGCAAACATTCCATGACAGTTGGCTAAGAACTCACGCCCATGAATGAACCTTAGCCCTTTGACCAATGGGGAATAGATATTTTGGGCCCCCTTCCTTTAGCGAAGAGGCAAAAGAAGTTCCTTGTCGTGGTTGTCGACTATTTCACCAACTAGGTCGGAGTGGAGGTGTTGGCAACCATTACCGAGGGAAACATACGAGACTTTGTTTGGAAATCCATAGTGTGCCGCTTTGGCATACCACAAGTGACAGTTCAACAACCAACACTTCTGAGAATTATGCTTTTAGCTAGGCATCATGAACCACTTCTCTTTTCTAGTCCACCCACAAGCCAATGGTTAGGTAGAGGTGACCAATAGAATGATACTAAAGATAATCAAGACCAAGCTTGAAGCATTGAAGGGTATTATTGCTAGAGGAGTTACCAGGGGTCCTGTGGGCATACAAGACCACCTCACAAAGTCTCACCGAAGAGACACCCTTTGTCTTAGTCTTCGTAAGTGAGGTAGTCATACCCGTGAAAGTCGGCCTAACAAGCCTTAGAACCCACAACCAAACACCGAGCAGGAAGAAAAGGAGCTACAATTAAATCTGGAACTTGTGGAAGAAAAGATCACTGATGCCTCCCTCCCAATAGCAGGCTACCAACAGAGAATGATGAGATACTACAACACAAAGGTACGACAAAGGGAATTCAACCACAGTGATTTGGTTCTACGCAAGGTGACCTTAGCAACCCAACTCTCGAAAGATAGAAATTAGGGCCCAACTGGGAAGGGCTGTACCAAGTGATCAGGTCTCCCTGAGTGGGCATTTACTACTTGGATACCTTGGAGGGAAAGCCTTTGCCTCGGCCATAGAATGTTGAACACCTAAAAAGGTATTACTAGTAAGCATGTAATTTCAATTGTGATAATCATTGCATTTGTTGATGTGTGTAGTATAAATGATCTACAACAAATCCCAAGCGTCAAAATGACGAACTAACCATGAAAATGGCCAAGTCTAGAAAAGTGACCCTTGGTCTACAAACGATCTACAATAAGTCCCAGGCATCAAAAGGACAAAATAACCATGAAAATGGCTAAGTCTGAAAAAATGGCCCTCGATCTACAAATGATTTACAATGAGTCTTGAGTGTCGGAATGACAGACTAACCATGAAAATGGCCAAGTCTGAAAAAATAACCCCCGGTCTAACAAATCCCGAGTGTAAGAAGGACGAACTAACTATGAAAATGGCCAAGTCAGGAAAAATGACTCTCGGTCTATAAACGATCTATAATGAGTCCCGAGCGTCAGAAGGACGGATTAACCATGAAAATGGTCAAGTCCAGAAAAATGACCCTCAATCTACAAACGATCTAAAACGAATCCCGAGTGTCAGAAGTATGGATTAACCATGAAAATGGCAAAGTTAAAAAAAATGACCCTCAATTTACAAACGATCTACAACGAATCCCAAACATTGGAAGGATGGAGTAACCATGAAAATGGAAAAATTTGAAAAACCAACCCTCGGTCTACAAACGATCTACAATGAGTCCTGAGTGTCAGAAGGATAAAATAACCATAAAAATGACCAAATCTAGAAAAACAATCCTCAGTTTACAAACGATCTACAACGAGTTCCGAGCGTTGAAATGATGAACTAAAATGGCTAAGTGCAGAAAAAAATGACCCTTGGTCTACAAACGATCTACAACGAATTTCAAGCGTCGGAAGGATGGACTAACCATGAAAACGGCCAAGTCTAGAAAATGACCCTCATTCTACAAATGGTCCATGAGTGAGTAATGAGCATTTAAAGGACGGACCAGCCATGAAAATGACTAAATTCGGAAAACAACCATCACTCAACAAACGTCCTACAAACGTTCTACAAGCGTCTTACCAATGAACTACAAATGAGCAGCAAGCACATCGAATAAAGAGAAAGAAGAAATTTCACAAGTTACTAAGAAAAGAAAGAGTATTTTGAATTGATAAAAAAGAGGAGGCCCCTCGACCTACAAAAGATAGTGAGAAAAAGGGGGTGGTAACTATCTGGCCTAAGAGGTGGCGTCTTCCTTCTTAGGTGCCGCATCGACTGCCTCAGCCTTGAGGTCGATCGAGTCAGACTCCTTATTTGCTCAAAGCATGGAGAAATCAAGGGTTGGATGTTCTCGGAGGACCATGCGATAGAGGGACTTGAAGACAATGATGAAGTACTTTAAGGTAACATCATCAAAAGCCCCAGACTTCCTAAATGCTGTGAGCGCAGCCTCGATAGCCCTCTCCTTCTCGGCCTCCTAGGCCCCTTTCAGATCATCCAAGGACTTTTGAAGCACTGCTGCCTTGGCCTTCTCCCCCTTAACCTAGTCGTGGACCTCCTCCAGTGTTGTCTCAGTCCCCTTTAGAGCATTTTTTAGTTTTGATGAGCTTCCTCGCCAACGCTGGCCAATCAGCTTCAGTCTCGGTAAGCTTATTTCAAAGCTCACCAATATGTGTCTCTGATATGAGTTGACGGCTGGAGAGGGCAGCAACCTTCGTTAACACCTGATAGAAAAAAAGACAAGGATGTTAAAAGGAGAGAAGAAATGAAATGAAAAATAAAATCGAAGGAAAACCTACTTACCTTCCCCAAGTTGTAGAAGGTGCTCTTAGCCAAAACACTAGAGAAGGTGTCCTTAAAGCTCTCCATGTCCCCATCAGAGAGTAGCAAGCATAGATGAGTGACTACTCAGCTTCATCTTAGAGAAGAGAGGGAGGGGCCTTCTCCTTTCCCTTTTCGGTTTACTTGCCAGGTAGGTACCGTGGGAGATTAGCCACACATTTGTCAAACTCTAGTGCGGAGTCCAACGTCGCCTCCAAGTCGACAATAGAGAGGATTACTAGGGCGGTCGGAGCACTGTCCATCATTGACTCCTCACCCTCCTTACTCTTCTCGGTCAAGCGATGATGGCTAAATTTGGGGTGCTTGTTGAGGTGGCAACAAGGTTCTTTGCTGAGACCCTTGCCAAGGCCGCCTTGGATGGTCATGTAGTCATGTATAAGGACACCAGAGTACCAAACATGTTAGGGCCATAATGAAATATCAACATGAGAATGTATCAAAAAAATGATATGCTTTAGGTAAAAAAAAAGAGAAGACTACAACCTGACGAGGGAACAATGCTTTTGGCAGGCTCGGATGGAGGGGGCTCGGGACTAAACAGGTACAGAGACAAGGACTCGAGATTTACCAACAAAGGGTAATCTCTAATAGGATAGGCGAAAGCATGATCCAACCTGGAGAACTCTGCCTCGGACAGTGGTGACTCAACCAAGACTAGAAAAATAAAATAATAATTAAAAGTTAAAAGTTAAAATCACGTTAGGCTGACCGAGACTGAAGAAAACAAAGAGGGATGAAGGTAATGAAATAATTACCTGCTTTATGAGGCTTTCCCCATATCTTGGGGATGCTGAAGACTCGGTCGGATGGTGTTTCCTAAGGCCAATACTCCCATCCATCCTCGGAGACAAAGAAGAACCTCCTCTTCTAACCCCTATTTGAAGTTAAAAAACTGGTAATTAAGGCTCGGTCGAGGGTTTGAGCAGTAAAATAACACCAATCTGAAAAAAGTTTCACTGCCTTATTGCAGTAAAAGAACTTAGGAATTGTCTGGTGGTCCCAACCACTGTTGCAAGCGGGCCACAACACTATGTAAGCAATCAAGATCCTCCACCCATTGGGTGTGATCTGACCCAGGGCAAGGCGAAGATGAGATAATAGTTGACGAATGAACAAGGGGATTAGAAAATGAAGACTTGCCTCCAACTCTTGCTCATAAATAGAGACTTTGTTAGGCCAATAGGTGCAAGCCCACTCACCTGAGGCAGTAATTCTTAGTTTAACTTATGTAGGAATTTGAAAAAGTGATGGACATCCCTAAGCCTAGAGTCAGACACAGTGGATGAAACTTCATCGGTAGCGTAAGGGAGATCGATGAAACGAGACCACCTAGATGGCTCTAAAGGCTGAGCCGACTCGAGGGTGTCTTCCTTGACAAGGTTACTATCCAGGACCATGAAAGACTTGAAAAACTTGAAGTTGGTACTTATACGATGAGGGCGTAGATGATGCCGACCGAGGGTCCAATAACTCCAAGGAGTTTGTGAAGAATCTGGTCTAGGAAGGAAAGCTTAACCGAAAGAACACTTAAGTTAGGTGGACACTGAAGCGTTCTACGGAAGAAGCAAAGACAGGTTAAGTGGAAGCCCAAAGGGGCTCTAGTGGGATCCAGGGCCAAATGATCAAAAATTAAAAAGGGGGGGGGGAGGAAAAAAGCAAACGAATGCAAAAAAAAAAAACTAAACTAAAAAAAATAAGGTAAATTAAAGTGAACAAAAAGAAATGGTGTACCTCTAGGTGGGTGACCTCTGGGTGGGTGAAACAACCAATCTCCTCTGAAGAGACTTTGAACGCAGGCGGGAGAGAGAAAATTTTAAAGATGCAAAAGCCTTAAACATGGAATGAATGGATCAAAGGAAAATGGGTTGCCTTTATAGGCCACCCCATCACTCCTTGACTATTAGATCGTCTAGAATAAACCCCGTCATTTGATGAGTGAACCATTCGAGGGGGAAACAACAGTGGATGTGATGGGCCAAACAAGTATTAATGATAGCTTAGGGCGAGATAAAGCTAAAATTGAAACAACGACATGCCTATCGTCTTGAGTGACTTTTTAAATTCCCAACATCCAAGCAGTCTGATGGGTTAGGGAATGAGGACAGATGAAGATGACATATTTAGCTTGAGACAATCGACTGAGCGACCCATCTGGGTTAAACCAATCAAATCCTGAACCAAGAGTCAAGCCGCCATTAGGATCTCAAATTGCCTACCAAGCGTCAAATAACCAACCAAGTCTACCAAAACCCCAAACAACTGACCGACAGAAAAAATGCCTCAGACATGCATGACGAAATCGATAGTTGCCAAGATTAAGAGGTAGTTAGAAGCAAGGGATGATACAGAGATTCAACCAAAACCATGCTGCCACATGTGATCTACGCCAACCTCCTAACAAACTTAGAAGATTCCTGACAGGTAAGACCCACGACCTCCTAACCGCCTAAGACCCTGGTATAAGGGGAAAGACATCCAACGAAAAATATATAGCTAATATACCCTAGGAGACTGACTTGATCGTTGGAGTAGCGGAGGCCGGCTCCACACCCGCGCTCCTCACTTGTTGTTTGCAGGCGAACACTCCTAGGACCCCCAGAGGAGGAAGACTAGGCGGCCATCTCTGTGAACCGATCCCAAGTATAGTCAATTTTACAAGTGATGCTTTTCTTCTATGTGAAGGACTTAGGATGTGAGGACTCTCTATATAGGAGAGTTTCTCTTTTACATCCCCCAAAAAGAAAAAGAAGAATAAAGGTAGAAAGAAAAAAGAGTTTCTCAAGAGAGAAATATACTTTATATTCTTTCTTCTTTAGGGATTTCTCCTCGAATAAAACTAAAGGTATTGATTGGTTGCAATCTTAATGAGAAAAAAATAAAAAGAAAATAAATCACATTGTTTAATTGGTTGTAATCATAGGAAGAAATGTGAAAAAATAAAAATGATTTTAAGAAATTGTTGGGTGGAAAATGGTGTGCATGTGTCCTAGTGCCATATGGGCACAAAGTTTAACCTTTCTTACGACCCAAGTGCCTGGAGCAAACATTAGGCAAATCGAAAAAGGGTTTCTTGTAATACCCCGTAACACTCATGAAGGGTAAAAATATAAATAAACATAAGTAAAGGTGAATGTAACACCCTGAACCAGGTTCTATAATAATAATAATAATA
>JAOXJP010101435.1:0-14382 GCA_025762735.1 Platanus orientalis | reverse complement strand
AAAATATTAAACATAAAAAATGACGCTGCAATAAAAAAATTTTATTTGGTTGTGTTTTGTTTATTGTATTTAAAAAAAAAAAAAAAAAAAAAAAAAAACAAAAAAACAAAGAAATTGGGCCGGGCTTAATTGGAGTAAGAAGATTAAAGGTGTTGTTGAACAGTAAAGGCTTAGCTTATCTTCACACTTATCCATCGTGATCTTAAATCCTATAATATTCTCCCGCATTTGGTGAGTTTGTGACTTGGTTCTATTTGTTTTTTAGTACTACTGTGTTGTTCAACAAAATATACATCTCTTTGCTTTTTGATATACATCATCTTTCAATCAATGGGCATCCCATCCGTTAAACGCAATCTTAGGGGAAATGGCTGCCAGGATCTAAAAAAGGATGGATCACTTTTTGTTACCACCCTTGCATCAATGCCATATTCTGGTTGTTTGTGTTTATAAAGTGGTCATTTCTGTAAAGTTTCACGGAGGCCTTCTAATCTTAGAGGTAGAGGTGAGTCGAATAGTGACAGAAGGTTGGGAATAGAGCTTTATCTTCATAGAGCGATAATTGTGTTAAAATTTTCATGTATAATCTTGAGATTGTATGTCTAATGAGTTTTTATTTATTTATTTCAATCAATAGATTGCATTCTCAAATTATTGTAACCAAACGACAGCCACAATCTGATCTTATGATCAGTTTAATTGCAATTGGTTGATTACGGGAAGATTGCATGCCAAAGAGAGCCTAGTGCGCAGTGTGTATGACGATCGTCTTGAACAGAAGCCGTTTTGGCCCTGTTGAGTGTTGAGTCCAAAAAGGTTAAAAAAAGAGAGAGTAAAACCTGAAAAAGGCGTTCCTCGGCTTTGTTGGTAATAATAAAATATTATTATTATTTTTGATCAAATTAATCAAATAATAACTTGATAATGGTTTATTTTACCATACGCTTTAACATAAACTATATTTTCCTCTTTATCAATCTTTCTGTTTGGGGTTTCTATCTGAACCAGTTGCAGAAAAGGAGCTTCAATCAGCCGGAGCTTTGTTTTTGTCTACCTCACTCTTTCTTTATTTATCGGTTCTTCAAAGGTGAGTGCCTTTTAGTTTCTCATTTCAAGCTTTTCTCTTCTGTGCCATAAGACGAGCGGTGGATTTTCCCTAAACATATGCAAACTATCTTATTCTATTTGTTTCTTGTTTGATGATATTCTTAACGAAGATCAAAATCTGTTTACTTTGTTCTGTAGTAATCTCCTTGAATTGAGAGTTCTTATTTTTTCCCGATTCTGTTTGTATTTCTGTCTTAATATGTGATTATTGGCGAGTGTTTTGATTTTTGTTTCTGTAATGTTCGGATTTGCTTCGGCGATTAGCCTTTCTGCTTGAATCGGATGGCTCTTGTATCAAACTTTTTATGGATTGAGATTCTGACTATGAATTTCTGTCACTGTAGCTATTTTGAAAATTGAGCAATTGAGTGGTGTGCGGAACGAAGTTAGCAAAGATCACTGGTTTTTGTTAAACAGAGAGAATTTGAGCTGCTAACTTAGCACTAATTTTGTGACCTTGATCAGCTCTTTTGTTCACTACCATGTGAATTTTAATCAAGAGTGATGGGTTTTTCTTTTATATATGCTTATAGAAGAGTTAAAATAATTCCACTAGGACATTCTAAGATGCAAAGATTGGAATTGAGGGAAAAAGAGAATCTCTTTTAACTGAAGTAAATTGAAGAAATGATTTGCAGGTTCTGGTTTTGCTTATATGTTATATCCCTTGAATTGGAGCTCAAAGGTTGTCTCATTGAAGTAAACATACTACTATAAGCATTATGTAGTCAAGTGATGCAACATTGAAGTTTAATGAAGCAGTGTAGGCCAGACAATGCCGACTGCGGGCTGAGTGTGAATTGTGCACTTATGATAGTACAGCATTGGTAATGCTTGGATGATGTGGTTATTGTCTTGAATGTGCTGTGAATGAGTTTTTATCCTGTTAACAAGAGCCGAAAAGTGTAAAGCTTGATTGTTATGGCGAGAGGATCCATACAATGGAGTTAAGTAGACTTTTATTGTTGGAACTTGTTATCACTGGGTCTCTACTTATGTCTCAGCCTTGTTTATTAGGTGGTCAATTAAAAGAAAAATCACCACTGCTCAAATGGTTAAACTATGTATTTAATTCATGGTATCATGCATGCTTTTTGATGCTGCACGGGAGCTACTTTAGCAGTTTGGTATTCCTTCTTCCAGGGTCATTGCTGTAAACATATGTATGGTGTTCTAGACTGTTCAATTATTCTCCTAATAAATTCTATAGATCTTGGCATTGGTGGTTTGCATGAAAGGATTTGAGAGAACCATATGCTTACAGTCCAATTTCTTCTTGTGGAAAGAAATATCAGATGTTTTATAAGTGTCTTTTAAAGAAGTAGATCTCCGCTCAGACAATGAACTTGCCCAATCAACGTCAGTATAGGCCTCAAGTCGTAGTCCCTCTCTCTTAGTGAACAACAACCCTTTTCCTGGATTACCCCTGAGATACCGAAGTATCCTATAGCACACAACTTCCATATGAATAGTGGTTGGGGGCATGCATAAACTGACTTGCAACACTAATTGCAAAAGCAATGTTTGGACGTGTCATGGAGAGAGAAATTAATCGCCCTACCAATCTTCAATATCTACCAACATCAATGAGACAATCACCATCATCCTCTTTGAACTTCTGGTTCAGATTCATAGGAGTATTTGATAGTTTACATCATAACATGTCAGTTTCACCAAGGAGATCAAGTATGTACTTTCTTTGAGATATGAAGATGCTCTTTTTAAAACGAGCCACTTCAATCCCAAGAAAATATTTTAGCTGCCCTAGATCTTTGATCTCAAATGTTGTAGGTAGTTGACGCTTTAACATTGCCATTTTAACTTCATCATTTCCTGTGATAACAATATCATCAACATTTACTATCAACGCTGCCACCTTGTGATCCTATTGTTTCACATATAAAATGTGGTCATCTTGGTATTGGGTGTAGCCATAAGCCACCTAGCTGCACGTAACTATTCCAATCAGCCTATAAGTAGCTATTTTAACCCATGAAAAACTTTCTTAATCTACAGACTTTCCCCCTTCCTAATGAAACCTGAAAGCTGGTTTTTTTTTGCAACTTCATATATACTTATACTTCTTCATTAAGATCACCATGAAAAAAGACATTCTTTACATCGGACTGTAATAATGACCATTTCTGATTGGTAGCTAAAGACAAAAGAACATAGATGAAATTCATCTTCTCTATTGGAGCAAAGGTCTCTTGGTAGTCAACACCATACTTCTGAGTATACCCTTTAGCAACTAATCTGGCTTTGTACTTATCCACATTGCCATCTAGTTTCAACTTAATTGTGTAAACCCACTTACATCCAATAGGTTATTTGTCTCTAGGAAGATCCACAATGTCCCAAGTTCTGTTTTTCTCTAATGCCTGCATCTCCTCTTCCATGGCCTCCTTCTACTTAGGCTAGGAGAAAGCTTCTAAGACATTGTTATGAATAGAAATAGAAGACAATGCAATATAAAAAAGAACGAGTATAAGGAAACAAGGTACTGCAAAATAGATAGTTAGTAACAAGATATTTGACACAGGAACGTCACCTTCTCTCAAGGTAATAGGAAGATCAATATTGGCTACAATGGTGGGAGAAGAGCTAGAGAAATTACTTGGAGCTGAGGAGATATCAGATGAGGAACATGAGGATCTTTAGTTGTTGCTTCTTTTGATCTCTGTTTATAAACTTGTTGCTGCTCTCCTTGTTCTCCCAACTACCCCTTACTATCACCATCTCTTGTTGGAGTACCTTGATAAAAAGGGAGGGTATGGGTACCAGTAAAGAAGTGGAAGCCTCTGCATCACCAACATGGCAACATTACTAGTACAATCCCCCTAAAGAAAGGACATCCCTGAGGAGAAAAATAGGATAGTCTCATGGAAGGTAACATCCATTGATACATGATTCTTGCGAGCAGTAAGATGATAACACTTGTACCCTTTTTGAGTGAGAGAGTATCATCGGAAAAATACATTTTAAGGTCTTATGGTCAAGTTTGGTCTGAGATGCTCCTGAATCAATGATCCAAGAGTAACTGTGGTAGATAACAGAGACACTGAGGGCAGAGGTCGAAGTACCTAACTGAACAAAGGGTGATGCAGAAGTAGATTGCTTTCCTAGCCATGAACTAATGAAGGACCTCAATCTGGTCGGGAGAGAAACTGGGGATATCGGAAAAAGGCATGGGAGCACATGTTGGTGCTGTGTTGGAAGTAATAGATTGGGCACTAGAGCGACTCTGGGGACCAGAACCACTTCTACCACTGAGGACGGTTCTGTAAATCCAACTAGGGGCGACCATGAAGGTCCCAACAATTCTTCTTAGTATGCCTTCATCGACCGTAGTGTTTGCACTTCATTTGTCTAGATCATCATATGAAACTCCACCTTGTCTGCCACTGCTACAACCACAAAAAGATGCGTGCCCCTCGTGTTGGGAGGAGGATACCAATGCAGAACGATCAATCATAGGCTGTGGAGGCTGAATCATAAGTTTATGCCAATCCTCCTCCTGTGACAAATAAGAAAAAACTTCATCCAAAGGAGGAAGAGGATTTTGGCAAGAATCTGAACATGCATAGGCTTATAATCTTGGTGGTAGCCAGCTAGTAACTCAAATATCTGGGTTTCTTCAACTTCATGACTGTATAGGGCTATTTATGGGAAAAAAAAAAAGACTGTATAGGGTTGCATCTTCAGTACATTGAGCTTTGAAAGTCTTGTAGAGTCTATTTCTTCTCATAAGCTACGAAGTGTAGAATAGTAGATAGATAATGGTTGATCACCCTGTCTCAACTGATTCAGCTTTTTATGTAAATCATACATGCATGCTTTATTCCCTTTCTTGGAATAGGTTTTCCTCACAGACTCCCAAATTGCCTTGGTTGTAGGTAAAAACAAGTAATTGTTTGCAATATGTGGTTGCATAGAATGGAAAAGTCATGAAATTACCATGGCATTCTTAGTCTCTAATGTGGAACAAGATGGAAAACAATCTTAAATAATAATAAAATAATCTAGAAAATAAAATATTGGATTTTTCGAACCATGGGCAAATATGTAATTTTATAGATTTGGAGTGAAATTATGAAAATACCCCTCTCGTGTGTCAGAATTTTTTGAAAATTTCTAGAGCAGTAGTGTCCTCTTAAAAGAGGCTATGTTTAAAATTTCATGCAATTTGGGTGAGAATTGATGGTTCAAATTTAAGAAGCTCAGATATTCAAGCTTTCTTTAATGGAGGTTTAACAAAATTCTGTAGGGAATCTTAGAAATTAAAAAAGGGGGAAGAAGGGAATCAGATGGGAGGTTTGAGGGATTTCGTAGGAGGCTTAGTGGGGAACAAAACCGTTAAGGAAAATCAAAAGAAAAGGAACACTATGTAGGGGTGATTTTTACTTTTTTCCCAAACCCAAAAAATTCAATTAATAAAGAAGAGTTCAACAATGGAGGACAACAAACAATTTGAATTAAATAGGGCTTCAAAGAGAGGGAAGTAACAGAGAGGATTAGGAGAAGAATACTTGGTTTAATCAGCACCAAAATACCTTCAATAAGGCTTGCGGTTTTGTTTCTAGTAGAGGGTCAGAATACCCACTCGTGTAATATAATAACTGTTGAAGTTCTGATCAGATTGCAGCAACTTTCTCCTTGATTTGTGATATAAATAGTTGCAGCACGGTGTAGTAATTAAAGTGAAAGGAAATTAGAAAGTTTAGTGGAGGAGAAGAGAATAAGGTTTGCTAAGATAAGAAGAAGAAAGAGGATGGGAGAAGATGGAAGTGAGGTTTGTCGTGGGTTAGAGAGAGGAGGAGAGAGAAAGAAAGATGGGAGAAAGAGGGTCCTTGGTCCACGACCAAACTTGGGGAACTACCCAATTAATCAAAACTTTAGATTAAACTTCAATGAAAATAATAGGAGTGGGGATGCCTCTTTATAGGCTTACAACTCACAACAATTTAGAAACTTTTCTAAATTAGCAACTATTGAACTTTAATACTTCATAAGCTTTGCTTTCCTAAAATTTAAATCACTAAAAGAAGGGAAATAGAGGGGCTGTTGACTAACCCATATGGATCCCACTTTGACTTGTAAAAAACTTAAAAAGCCTAAACTACCTTCCTTATTACAAGTGCATGTCCCAAACTAAAAAAAAACCATAAAAGTGGCTCTAAAAGCCTTATTATACACAAGATACATAACAAAATTGCCCCCCCATGTGTGAGTCTCTTGGTCTTGAGCTTTGGTTTCCACAAAGGGAACCTCTTGTTTAACCATGCTGTGCGTGCTGCATCAGCCTCCCACTTTGCAAACGATGAATTTGTCGGATTGGGCTTCTTAATAGTCCCTATGAATACCCATATCTACTTTTCCCAATAATGTATAATTTGGTCGATTGAGACCACGCAAGAAAATTAGTCCCATCAAATCGGACTGTAGTAATCAATGTATTAAGTGACTCATTCACAACTCCAATCACATCAATATTATCTTTTGAAATCTTGTTCGAATCAACAAATGGATTGGAGGAATCACAACACAATCACAACAAGAAAAGAAGCAAATGGATCTCCATAGACCACAAATAAATAAGGTCTAATATGAAAACAAAGTCTATTGTTGTATTGAAAAATAAAACTAGGAATGACATCCACACGCATGCCTTTCTCAAACCTCAAGTGCTTCAAATGATGCACCTGTACTAAACCTCACTTAGAAAACATTGTTGAAGGGTGAGTTCCATGGCTTGTAAGTAGGTATATAAAACCTACAATGGAACCGGATAGGTAGAGCACACATTTTTCAAAATAAAATACTTAACATACTTTCATATAGAGTGCATAACATTTTTAGCATATAGATATGTACAAGTGTACGTCCATTAACTATCATGCATCACAAGATCTTTGCAACTTATCTTCATGGTTCATTATATGGGATCTATACATAACAATATGCATAACTCTACTAATCCAAAATATTCTTCTGATATATTTTGTATCACATGGTAAGCATTTCCTAATCCATTTATGGTAAAGATACTTAGAATCTATCTTAATAAGCATTTTCTATCAATTTTCATGCATAGGTTATATTTTCCCGATATGGATATACATATATAAATCATTTTAAGGTAGGCATGCAACATTCTTAAGCAATTCGCAATCGTAAATATGCATTTGCATAATAAGAAATATGAAACCCTATTTCTATATTCAACATGTCTACCATAGCCTTAGTACTTATCATTTACATTATTACGTACTCAACATTGTTCATTTTTCTTTTACTTGTCATCATCTTTTACTTTCCAATTTACTTGGGTCATTCACTAGTCATACATCATATGTTTTTTACTTAGTCCACTAGTTACATAAACTAGGTTGTTTATTCATTTCTCATCTCTTTTTCTTTTTCATCTATCGAGACTTAAATTAGTTCTTCCGTTCTTTACTTGTTACTTATCATCCATCATGTTTCACTTATCGCTTATTATATTTCGTTGTTCTTCTGTTAACATTTACTTATCACTTTTCAATATTCATTCAACATTAATTATTGACCATCTTACCATCAAATTGTACCCCAATGGGAGGGCTATTATATGCACCTTGTTATTTTCTTACATAACTTAAAAAATTCTATCTTCTTATGAAGATTATGTACTTTTACTTTTTTTTTGACATTTTTTTTACTTGTCTTAAGAACTTATTTTTTTATTAGTAGCTTATGTACTTTTGTTTGTCTTCATGATACTTTCTTTTTTGACATAACTTATGAACTTCTCTTTACTTATGAGGCTTAGATGTTTCTATTTCATTGTCTTAATATATTTTTTTTTTACATGACTCATAACTTTATTTTACTCTTGAGGCTTATATGCTTCCCTTTCTTTTCTTTTGAATTTTCCATTCATTCTTAACATGGTTTCACTTATTTTACATACTTCATGAACTTTTCTTATTTTCTTGTCATAGTTTCACTTATCTTACATATCCTATGAATTTTTCTTTTCTTCTTATCATGGATTCACTTCTTTTATGTGTCTTATGAACTTTTCCTATCTTTTTAACATAGTTTCATATTTTCAATAGTGGGGCCTTTAAGATTACTTATTTTTACTTATGCTTACTTATACCTTTTTTTTTGTTGAACACTTGCATACACATGCTTTCACTTTCTTACATTTTTTTACACTTTGGTACGTTGTATTTTATCCCCCAATGACAGGACCTTGATCATATTTTTGCATATTATATTATCTTCCCAATGGTAGGATCTTGATAGAACATTGCACATGTATTTTATCCCCAATGATAGGGCCTTGATAAAACATTGCACATTGTATTGTATCCCCAATGGTAAGACCTTGATAGAACATTGCACATTGTATTGTATCTTCAATGGCAGGACCTTGATAGAACATTATTGCACATTGTATTGTATTCCCAATGACAGGACCTTGATAGAACATTGCACATTGTATTGTATCCCCAATGGCAGGACTTTAATAGAATATCGCACATTGTATTATATCCCCAGTGGTAGGATTTTGATAGAACATCACACATTGTATTATATCCCCAATGACAAGACCTTGATAGAAATTGTACATTGTATTATATTCCCAATGACAGGACTTTGATAGAACATTGCACATTGTATTGTATTCGCAATGGCAAGACCTTGACCATATCTTGATACATTCTTTACTTATTCCCAATAGTGGGACCTTTACATCTTGATCTTCTTCTTACTTATCTTCTTTTATGTTTCCTTGATTTTTTATCCATTTCACTCCTCATTAGTTTATGACTAAATCTTATCACTATATGAAACATTCTTTAATCATGACATAAGGACATATGTTATCATATGTTACATTCATTAACATAATAATAAAGAAGAAATCTATCACTATAGGTATTCATTAGTATCATCAAAAAGCATCCAACTTTATACCATATATTTGCTAGCATGATTAGAAGCATATATAACACCAATTAATCATTTTCTAACTTATTCAATGAGGCATCAGGAGATTTTGCATATTATTATGTTTCTAAACATTATATAACTTATACACTTAACATGAATGAGAGCTCCAATAATAATCCTATTACACATTTTTTCCAATCGTCCACAATTTTAATTCATAACTCAATTAAATCATTCCATAACAATCCTAAACAATTTATATGTTACCGTTAGTTATTATCATTCTAATAGGAGTCAACATGCATCATAATTCTTTCCTACAAACAACAACAACAACAACAAACAACCTTATCCCCACTAGTTGGGGTCGGCTACACGAATTCTGTTCTACCATTCCGCTCTGTTTAGGGCCATATCTGTCATTAAATGGCAAGCTGCCATGTCCCTCTTTACTACTTCCACCCAAGTCAATTTTGGTCTTCCTGTAGTCCTAGCATCTTCAACTTGCATTGTCTCACTCCTCATTGGTGTAGTCATTAGTCTTCGTTGCACATGCTCAAACAATCTCAATCAACTTTCCTTCATTTTATCACCTATTAATGCTATACCTAAGCTCCCACAAATGGATTCGTTCATAATTCTGTCTTTTCTAGTTTTGTCACTCATCCATCTCAACATCTCATTTTAGTCACGCTCATTTTTTGTAATCCTTTCCTATATATGAACTAAATTTAATATATTAAAAGATGGTTAACTACAATTCAAGTATTCATGCATTAATAACTATCATGGAGACTATCGATTCATAGAATCTCTATTTACAATCTTTCAAAACTCATGGAATCTAATATCTTAACGAAATACTTATACATATTATGTAAAACCACATTTCTTTATAAATTAAATTAGGGATTTTTGAGATCCTAGCATGATATGACAAGATCTCATCAGGAACCACACAATAGGTAAAGATTTATAGGATCCTAATAAGGAGCTTCTCAATTATATAATGAAAACCTCTATACAAACAATATAAAACATCTAAGAACCTAGATGATAAAAAAAATAAAAATAATGTAGGTTTTGTATAACTACTTACCAAGGCTCTTTAATCCTTTTTATCTAAGATCTTCAAGTAGAACCTCTTTTCCCTTTGAACAACATTTTTTTCCTACTATTAAATCAGAGATTTATGGTTAGAATCCATAAACCAATAATATATAACATAGAAAAATAGTGAATTATCATAGATCTAATCATTAGAAACTCACCTTGCTCTTGGAGAAGAAGGGTTTCTCTATTTTTCTAAAAAGTCCCAAAGTTCCTCTATCTAATTTTCCTTTTTTTTTTTTCTCTTTCTTGATCCCTTTTCTTCTATTTTGTAGTTCTAAATCCAAAGTAGGCTAATTTGGATGTGAGTCCTCGGACCCCGCCTTGCGAGCCCTCGCCTCAATAGGCAAGCCTTTGCATTACCCAGATTTTTCTAGCATAAACCTGTCTGGGAAAAATGACCATAACTTTCTTTATTAAACCCTAGTTCACTCACCATTTGTTATATTGGAAACTAGACTTTCAAATCTTTCTAATGATGTGTGGTTTACATCTAATTCTTTTGGGATTGGTATAGATTCACTCATGAAGTTACCCCAAATGTGTTATTTGGGATAGGCTAGACAACTTCTGAATTTGTCAAGTTCATGACTTGTCTTTACTTATTCACTTTTAATTCATTCAATTAGGTTTTAAAAACCAAAATAGATTTTTTAAATTATGTAAAATGACATTTTACCCCTATACATGGTTATTTATATTTTTTTCTTTCATGAGCATTACAAGGTGTTAGAAGGGATGTGTATGAGATGGTGTGGGGGCTTGTAAGGATGAAGGAGGTTGAAGAAGATGATGATGTTGAAGGTTGTAAGGACTACGGTAGCAAGAAGGAAAACAAAAAAAAACCAGAAAAAAGATGATGGGAGAAGAAGAAGATGAGAGATAAAAGCCAATAAGGAAATCACCAACCTTTTTACCTTGGGAAATCACCAACTCAAGTCTCTTTTGGAGGCAAAGCAAGAGAGGAAGAACAAGCACCAGCCGGTTGTAGAAGAAGAAGAGCTTATGAGTTTTTCATGATTCTGAATTTTTCTTTTTTTGCATGTAAAGTGTAGGTGTCGACCACCTCTCCCGCTTAATTTATATAAATAAAAGAATCCAAATCATAGTTTCATAAGGAAATAAAAACCAAGACCAAATCTAACTACTACTAGTGCTCGGCTACCACTATTGTGGTTGACCAGGACTTCTAAAGGGATAAAATTCCTATTTGCAAATAACTCCTTAAAAACAATAATTACTGTTATGCCCTAACATGGGGGAAAAACCTAAAACCACATAAATGCTGTAAAAACAGAAAATAAAGCATCAAAACATAAAAATAAAGTGTTGCCACATGTCCTTTGTTGATGGTGTCCACATGTGGCTCCACAATTATGGAAAAGTGGGCTCCACATGCCTCAAAAATCGCAAGTGGCTCGAGAATCTCCAAATTTACTCTAATTCGAGGCAAATCACTTCCTCTTAGACTTCCTCTTAGATGTAGCCCTTATAGGACACCATAATTTTCATACGTGGACCCTACTAAATCCTATGTGTGGGTCCCACCTAGGTTTCCATGTCCTCATCTGTCTCCCTATCAAAGAGTATACTCCTTGTAGCTTTGTCCCATGCTTTAGCAAAAGCTATCTTTTATACTATAATTTTTATTATTGAAATCCTCTATTTATTGGAAAAAAACGATGATAACCATCATGAGACTTTGCATATTTTGGACCATAGTAGTAAGAAAAAATGATTGAATTCAAGCTACTAGCTCTAAGGGTTAAGTTCCTCGTTTACCTTTCTTCTTGGATAATCCAGGTTTTATAGGACTCCCTTATTGATCCTATTGAGTGGTGAATTAGGAAGGGTGGACGAGTTTAGGTTTTTTTCTATCTTGTTTCAAGATGTGTGTGCTTTTATCTATTGGGTTATTTCTTTAGTTGCTTGCCAAGGTTTCATTTTTCTGAAATCTGTCATGCACATAACTCAATGAATTGTGGATTGCCAAACTACTTGAGCCATATTGCTTATACGCTTTGATATTTATTAGGTGATGGTTTGACTTTGATACTTTATTATGGGTGTTTTTGGCATGCGATCTTGAATTGTGATTGGAACACAGATCGTGATCTAATTACAAAAATGATTTGTTTGGTATTCAATCTACGACACGATCTCTTGATCCAGATCACCTTTTAGCCCTTTCCCGAATTGAGATGAAAAACTTGATCTTAAACTAACGATAGTGAACTAAGCTAAAATAGCGCTAGTAGGCAAAATGCACGTGTTATTTAAAGACAGTTTAGTCTTTTTAACCTTTAAAACATATCACACCGTCTTCATCATCTATTCTTCTTCCCTGCAACGAAACCGATGTAGATACCCCTTTCTCAAGCCGATACCGAATCTTGTTGGGTTGTTTCTGATGCAGCTGAGCTTGCACGGCTCTGGTGTAAGAGCTTCAATTCCAAGATCGGCCTTCTTGGGCAGCAACTTGAAGAAGGTGACCTCTGATTTTGTCTGGAAGCTTTAAGGTGGTTGCTGAAGTCGATGAGAAGCAGATCAATAAAGACGAATGGAAAGGCCTTGCCTTCGACAACTCAGACGATCAATTTGACCTCACCAGCGGAAAGGTAATGGTTGCCCTCTCTTTCAAGCTCCCATGGGAAGTGGCACCCACTATGCCATCATGAGTTCCTACGAATACCTCAATTGCGATCTTCACCAATAAGGAATTTTGAAACTAAACCAAACAGTCTCTACTCTTGTTTAGGTGATGGATTGGTGACCAGATTTAAGGCGATGGATGAGATTTTGCATGAGAGAGAAGTGGCAAGAGTGGCCAAGTTTGCATATGAGCGTTTGGAAGGAAGAGTTGGAAATTGGGTTGGAGAAAGGAGAGGTTGAATATGTTTTTTGCAAGGAGTGGGTTTATGCAGTCGGTGCATTTTGCTAGGAAGCAACAAGCAGCAGTTGCATTATGCTGACAGGCTTTGATCCTCCAAGTGAGAGATTGAGAAAATAATACCAAAGCCTTGGATTCCATGGTTCCAGTAACGTCTCTTACCATAGTTCTTTTAGGGACGTCTTCAAAGTTGATTTTTCTCCTAATTTCAGAAGTTGGGTACAGAACAAAACTCGCCAAACTCGTTCCTAAACCCATCCAAATCTCCTCCGCTGCTAGACTAGAAACCATAAATGTTGGGATTTCTTTTATTAGGTTGGCTGTCCGAAAATCACACATAAAGAAGATAGGGATGAAGGAATGTACTTAGCAGTTGAGTTTCACCACTATAGATGAGGAAGAGAGTAATGTACACTTTTGCCCTCTATACAAATCTTTGGCTCCATCTCTTGCTTAAGAATAAAAAATGCTAGCCAAACAATACCCTCAATCTGATCTAAAGATCTATAGGATTGTGATCTTCTGAATTCATCTACCAATTGCAATCCTTTGATTCGAGATCCTATGCCAAATATAGCATATGTGATTGCAACTTTGTCCTTTTAATTTCAAAGGAAAATATATACAACAAATACTTTATATCCATCTGGGCCTATATTACATCAGTTTTATTATTAGATAGAAGCTGGAGTGTCAAACCATGGTAAAGAGTGAACTTGTCCTTACTTTGACCAGATGAGCTAATGAATTTGCTGCAAATATACAGGAACAGAATGATGGATAGAGTTGGAATATTGCAAAATTTGGGAGCTATCTTTATAGCAAGCATCGGAAAGTAATTTTGGTTCAGAATTGTTGAAATTTGGTATTACAGAAAAGAGCCTTATTAATCAACATCAGAACATCCAGTCCTACATTCTGGATATAAATTTTACTCGTTAAATTTGGTTTTGTAGGAACTCTTTGACTCATCCATATGTTATGCAGTTGTTAATTTTGTGCAATTTGTTGAGCTATTGAAGTGCCTCCACAGCTATTGAAATCTGACTCTTATGGCACTTCTTTGCTTTTGCTTTTCTTGGTCAATTACTTGTCGGGAATCATTCTATATTTAAGTTTTTATTTTTTCTTTTACTTTGAAGGTCATTAGATATTCAGGTGTTTTTTTAAAGGCACTCGTATTTATTATCATATTCTTTTTGTGATTCAATGGCAAGGAACCTATTGAACCAATATGTTGGAATATATGTATGATGGGGTTATTTTGGTCATACTGTATTTTGACAGTATACCATGTATTTGGTATGGTAGAGACATAATATATATATATA
>JAOXJP010101424.1:0-14383 GCA_025762735.1 Platanus orientalis | reverse complement strand
CTAAATCCCGTAATAAAGTGATACCATGCCAGTATTTTGGCTATTACTTTCTCAAATCACATCAAATTATCAAGGTCTTGATCTTGTTGGAAAGGTAACTGATAACCTTTCAAATGGCACCAAAATCAGCCCAAACGGGTAAGTTTTGACCTTCCAAAATAGGGCCTAAAGAAAAGTGATGGGAATACAGCTTTGACTTAAAAATTCCTAATTACATAAGGACTCTAGAATAAACTCAAAAGAAAAGATAATGTCTAACATTAAATCCTAACAAAATTCTAACCCAAACTAAAGATAATGTTGCTCCAACATGCACCACACAGTCTCTCTTTACTGCTATACACAGTGGTCCCACCCACATGTCAGATGGGGTCCACTTCAGCCACAATGTCCACATCACTTCCTTTTTAAGTGTATGAATATTTTCAAGCAAATTATCAAATCAGTCACATATGCATGTCATTTCTTTTTAATTAATATAAACTCTTCCTTACTGTTTTATCTACCTTACGCCTCATCTCTTTATTATTCTGATCGAAGGCAATGCGCCATGGTAGAGCTCTTGTGCGAATATCAATTAACAATAGTCCACAGAAATCAGACTACATGATGGTACCCTCTTTTCCAGATTTTGTCAAATTCTAAATTTCTTCAGCACTAATGGGATGTTTCCATTGGTTGATCTTATGGTATTCCATCAATATATTGCTCATATGGCTATTCCATTTGCAGAATACAAGCTAAATGTTTGAACTGCTCTGTTTTCAGATTTCAGTTGGTGCTCATATATATCCTCGAATTCCCGTCCTCCATGTGGGTCGTTATCTTAACTTCAGTGTAAAAGGTAGGTCTTTGGTTGATATCTACTACTTAAAGGGCTTCATTTTTCATATTGTTACAACAGTATCTCATTAAAAATTCTCCAGGCTTAGAGAGTTTTCATCTGCTGCAAAGTTTGGTATATATTGATGAGATAGCTTCCAAGGGTCAACACCAGCCAGGCCAGTGGGAGACATAGAGATCCAACCCGACCTTTGCATCCCATACTTTTCCCCTATAACTCTTCTCCACAACCGATTCTTCTCCACACCGAATATCCACAGCCATTTAGCCAAAAGGGCCTTGTTCAACTGATGAATTGAACAGATACCCAAATCCCCTTTGACAATCGACTTGCAAATGTGATCCTTCCCCACTAGGTGGAGCTTACGATCCCCTTCATGTGAGTTCCAAAGGAAATTACATTGGATCCTCTCCAACTGATCAACCGCCGGTTTAGGGGGAGAGGAGGGAGAGATAATACACTGGCAGGTTAGAGAAGGAGCTCTTCAACAGGAATAATTGGAATGAAACACACCACCTTTTTGAATCAAGATCTAGTGTTGCACCAAGTCCCAACCAAGTAATTGGTGAAGAACAACCCCAACAATGAAGTGACCCACACACGAGAATAAGCAAAACAACTTGTGAAATTACGTAGAAGCAGGCCCAATATATAGACTTATGGGGGGCCTCCAGCACTTATAACTCCTACGACTGAAGGACTCTAACTACCACTTAGAAAAGAATAAAGAATCCCAGTCAACTATGTAGTAACTAAAAGGAAAACTTTCATTTCAATTCCGAATCAATATAGGACTTCATTAAGTAGCTTTTTTATAAACAAAATAGAAGTTTAAATAAACCAAATAAACTTTCCTAGATAGTAATACAGGTATACGGTCAAAGAGTCAAACCAGTCCAAATTATACTAGGATTTCATCAATGAAAGGAGAAAACGCATTGAAGCAAGCTGAAGTGGAATGCTCATGTAACCTTGCTGCCCACTAAAGAAGCGGATCCCTAATGTTGACACAGCTTTCGGGACCTCATAGAGAGGTTTGGACCCCATATTTAGGCTCTGGTTTGATTTCCTTGGTTGCACCTGTTGGTCTTTAGCTTATCATTCTTATGATCAGTAACTTAATTCCCATCATTAATTCTTGCCAATTCATGCACACTCCCTTGAGTGAGATGTCCTAAAATTAGTGTCTTTTTTTTTTTGTTGTTGTGAAATCCAGTGCCAGTTAGCCATCTATTCCTACATTATAGCTTGGTTGTGTGGAATGCTTTTCAGGTCACTTTGCTACTTCATGGTGATGCCTCATTCTTTGTCTGAGGCACTGTTGCAGGGTAGCTTAAGACAAGGTGGGATTGGGAAGTTAAATCAATTCCACTCCCCCAAGTTGAGGGAAGCATGCTTACCCCATTTGGGAAGCACAATGAAGAAATTGGGAAAGCTCAATAAAACGATTAGGGAAGCAAATGAAAGCAATTTAGGGAAGCGAGCAGAAGCCCTCTGGAGAAGTGGGTGGGAATGTCTGTAGAATCAATTAGGAAGTGGTCCAAGAAATGAAATTGTATTTTATTTAATATAAACCGCATGCTATTGGTATTAAATAAAATATTTTCTATGAGATATAGATATTGAATTGTAGAAAAAAGAAGGAAAAAAAAGAAGATTTAGTGTTGATTTTATTGTCAATATTATTTTATTCCAATCCAATAAAATAGATTCAAATCTAATGGTTTTTATACATGGTCTTCTATTGTCTTAATCTAAAATGCCTAGTCATCTACAAAAAATCTTTTGTAAGGTAAAATCTAAGGTATGTCCGGTCATACTATTAACAAAAGTGGTTTGCATATTAATTTTAGTGTCATGATTTTTTTTCTTCTGTTACTTGCATAGTATAGTTTTTTTGGTTTGTTTATTACTTAAATGACTTTATTCACTTTATTGCGATGTAGATGTACTTTTTTATTGTAACTTATTGTTGTTCGCTTCTTACCAGTAATCAATTAATATATCATTTACAAAAAAAAATGGTAATCAACTATTTATTAGTTTTAGACTTTTTGTTATTTACTTTCTATTAGTAATCATTTATTCAATTATTATTTTCATTTCATTTCTTAGTCATTTCATAATATTTTCTCTAATGGTTAAGTTTCAAATTACACTTGCTTCTCAATCACTTCCTATTTGCACTCCAGATGATTCTTAATTGTTTTTCGCTTATCGCTTCTCATTTCCAAGGATTTTTTTGGGTTTCACTTTCGTATTGCTTCTCATTTTCGCTTCTTGCTCTGGTAACTATGGTCCGAAGCATTCTTGGTTGGAGTTATTGATGCAACATGCATATAGGTAAGTGAAGTGTGTGCGTGGGAGATTAGCCATAAAATCACTTAAATAATAAAGCTATAACCTAGATTTCTACTCATACCAAACACAAACAAATCAGATGGTTTTTTAGTTAAAATAAATATGCATTAAAGGAGTTAAAGAAAACAAATTAAAGAACATCAATGAAACCTAATTTATATGCTAAATTATCCAACTAAGTTAAGGAACAATAGAAAGTAAGCTTGCTGTCCAGAAATTTCTGAGTGTAAAAAGTGTTCATACAAGTGTTCCAAATAGGAAAATTCAAAGTATAAAGTGAAGCATGGGTTCATAAGGCTGCAATAGAACACTTTGGGGAAGTAAATAATGAAATCCAGATGTCTAGGAGGTCATTAGGTACTGTGCAACAGTAAAATCCAGCAAGCAATATATAGGGAAGTTTTATCAAACAAGAGATATGCAGGAAAAATAAAACTAGGCATGGGGTTTGTAAAGGATTCAAAGGCTGGTAGTAGGCATATACCGTGGTTAAAATTCAGCTGCTGAGGTGTTGGAAAAACACCCAGAAAATTACTCCAAACAGCCTATAGTTTATACCATAACATCCACCAAAATTACCCCAAAACAAGGATTCAAGAGATCAAAACTTAGAAGACTAACACCTGATCTTTGTAAGAACAGCAACCTTGATGTCTTCTAAGATGCAACCAATCAAAACCCCAGGCAAAGAAGAGCCAAAACACTTGATTTTGGAAGAGTCACAAATCAGACCAGAAAATCCATGTGTACCCCCACCTCCTATTAGACCTTTGTAGGGTTTGCAATTGACTGGAGTTTTGGGCAATCCTCCACCTCCACCAGTGTTGCCCAGGGGTCTAGCACACCTTGATGTGCTCCAATTGAATAAAGTCCCACACTTGGGTGTTGGGAGATCGATTTTCAAAATCTGTCCAGGTACCCTGTTTGACGCCACCTAGGAATCCTGTGGAATTTCCTAGGTTAAAAGATAAAGTTTTCTGATGTTTGATTGCTTCAATGGTGTTGCCCAGGCCTCTTGGAACTCCTAGAGGTGTTGCTTTGATCAAATCGTCGGAATTGAAGGTGTGGTGATGCAATTTCTTTAGGTTGATAAATTTCCAACAAGCCGTAAACTAGGAAATAGGTGTTATAATGGAGAAAAAAGTGAATGGGGATCCTTTTAACTTAAAGGGAAGGGATTGGCCTCCACCAACAATGTTAAACTTGGTGGAAACCAAGTCCCATTCCAGAGTTTTGGTGCTGCAAGTCTTCATGAAAAAGAGAGGAAGAAGAGTGCAAAGACAATTCAAAAACTTGATTTATTTCTTGCATAAAGAGGCAAGTCGTGGGGTCAATATATAGACTCCCACGGCTAGGTCCAGATACAAAAATTAGAAACTGAACTAAAATATCCCTAAACACTAGTGACATATATCCAAAATACCTCCCCAAAAGACATGAAATTCCCCTATTAGACAAATAAGGACTAAAGTACCCTCACATAAATGTGCCCCCCTACAAGAGACATAAATTTTGTCTAGTAAAAATAAAAACACTAAAATAAACCCTAAACAATGTCTCAGGCATGTGGAGATCCTCTACTGGAACCAAAGCAGAGGTCTAGCTCTCCTACGTCGTCTCTAGTAAGTTTGAAAGGCATGTCTAGACCTGATATCTTCATCAACTCTCCCCTCTTGGGAAAGAGTCATCTCTGACAATAAACAGTTGCAGTACTGCTCTAGAATGTCAAGGTCGATCCGCTTTAGCTTGTTCTCTATCAGCCAAGTACTGTTGATATCTGGACAACCTTTCCACTTAACAAGGTATCTCTGGTAACCTCCTCATCAAGTAAAAATGATTTGATCCTCAAATATAATCTCAATCTCCTCCTTGCGAGAAGTAACTAGTGGAAGTGGTGGCATAGGCTAAGGAGGTTGAGGGGCTAAAGTTTTAGAATTTGCAAAAGGCTCTAGATCGAGTGTGAAATGACCATGATAAGGTACTATCCTCCACATTAAATGTAGAGTTGATCCCTAAATCAGTCGGAATATCTGAAACATATGCATTAGGTCCAATTTTGTTAAGAACTTGTAAGGTTCCGAACACTTCGTATGCAACTTCCGCTGGACCATAGCGTGGTATCACTTAGAGCAGAATCTAACCATAACTAAATCCCTGACCTGGAACTTGCGATGCGATTGGTGCAAGTCAGCCGACTGTTTATAGCACTCATTACTCATGGCAATCCTACGCCTAATCTCCTGGTGTAGTGAATGGATATGTGATGCAAGTGCAGATGTACACTCAGATTGACAATGGGATGCAGTCGTAGAAATGAGGTCTATTAGAGCCTTGGGTATATAACCTGTAACTCTCAAATGGACTCATGTCAGTTGTCCTATTGACCAAATTGTTGTATGCAAACTCTGTTGTAGATAGAATACCATCCCATGTCTTGAGGTTCTCACCAACCAAACATCTAAGTAAAGTCCCTAGGTTTTTGTTTACTACCTCAATTTGCCCGTCTGTCTGAGGGTGATAAGCAGAAGAGAACTGCAGTTTGGTATCCATCATCTTCCATAGTGTCTTCCAAAAGTAATTGACAAACCTGACATTGCGGTCAAACACTATAGACTTAGGTACTCCATGTAAACGGACTACCTTATCAAAGAATAGTCGTGCAACCTTGGAGGCATCCGACGTCTTGGCACATGGTATTAAGTGGGCTGTCTTGGAAAAACTATCCACTACTACCATTACAAAATCGTGTAGCCTCGGGGAACAAGGAAGGCCTAGCATAAAATTCATGCTCACATCCTGTTACAGAGTGTGAGCTACTGGCAAAGGCGATTATAATCCTGGACTTTGCTTCCTTTGCTTTGCCAATTGACAAATATGGCACTGCTCTATCACTTTTGCCACGTCTAGTTTCAAATTGGGCCAATAGAAACGGTCATCAACTAGAGCAATGGTCTTGCCTCGACCGAAGTGGTCAGTTATGCCACTTGCATGCATCTCCCAAATCAGAAAGTCCATCACTGAAGTGCAAAGAAGGCATAAGTGTGTTCCTCTAAAGAAATACTCATCCTAAATCACAAACTCTCTGCTTCTCATTGGTTGTTCGCCCTGTAAAGAGTGGAAGATGAGCCAAAATCCGAACAAGACTCATAATCCTTTCTGACTCTCTCAAATCCGATTACCTGAACGCTCATAGTATGTAGGATATAGACCTTTCTACTCAATACATCTGCAACTCTATTTTCTGAACCGGCTTTATGTTTCAACACAAATGTGTATTCCTAAAGATACTTCACCCACTTGGCATGACTTGAGTTAAGTTTTTTCTGAGAGCCTAAATATCTCAAAACCTCATGATCAGAAAAAAAGATGAATTTTTGCAGCAATAGGTAATGTCGCCAATACCTAAGAGACTAGATCACCGCGTAGAATTTCTTATCATAGGTGGAATATTTTTTGTTGGCCTGATTTAATTTCTCGTTAAAATAGGCCACCGGATATCCTTCTTGACTAAGGACACACCTATCCCAACCCCAGTTGCATCGCACGTAATTTTAAAGACTTTGAAAAAGCCAAGGAATTGCATAACAGAAGTTTCAATCATCCTCGACTTGATCTCTTGGAAGGCCTTGGTTGTTGCCTTGGTCCACTTGAACTCACATTTACAGATGCAGTTCGTAATAGGTGTCATGGTGGAACTAAATCCTCGGATAAACCGCTTGTAGAAAGTGGTCAAACCGTGGAAACTACGAACCTCATGAATTTTGGTAGGTTTAGGCCATTCTACAATTGATTTGATCTTTTATGGGTTAGCGGTCATCCTCCCACCAGATACGAAAAATCCTAAGATCACCTTTAGTGTCATGAATGCGCACTTCTTAAGATTTGCATATAGGCTCTCTCTACGGAGTATCTCACATACACCCTACAAATGGCTCAAGTGGGATTCACTGCTAGGGTTGTATATAAGAATGTCATCAAAATATACAACAAAAAATTTTCCTATATAAAGCCTCAACTCCTGTGTCATCACCCTCATAAAAGTACTAGGAGCATTGGATAGTCCAGAGAGCATGACAAGCCATTCATAAAGTCCGTCATTCATCTTGAAGGTGGTTTTCCATTCATCCCTTGACCTGATACGAATTTGGTGGTAACCACTTTCTAGATCTATCTTGGAAAAGATAGTAGATTCAGCCATCATGTCTAACATATCATCAAGTCTGGGGATGGGAAACCTATACCGTACCGCAATCTTATTGATGGCTCTACTGTCCACACACATCCTCCAAGAACCATCCTTCTTTGGAATAAGAAGTGTAGGTATGGCATACAAACGCATACTCTTCCTGATAAAACCCTTTCTCAACAACTCAACCACTTGCCGTTTCAACTCGGCATGCTTTGTAGGGTTAATCATGTAGTGAAGTAGGTTAGGAAGAGTTATTTCAGGAATCAGATCAATGGTGTGCTGAATATCCCGCATAGGTGGAAGCTCATTTGGAAAATCCTCAGTGAACATCTCTCCAAACTCTCTAATAAGTGGCTCTACCTCAGTTGGGAGATCAAAAATGGGGTCAGGAGTCACTGATCTAGCGACTAATGCAAACATTGGTGCATCCCCCTAAACCTCCTACTCAATTAGGGCTAAGAATGTTCAAAGTCTTATTCTGTGGACCTTTCACATCCTTCTCTTTATTCATCTGACTCTTGCCTCTAGACCGGGCTTTTAGTGAAAGTGGAGTAAGCTTTATCTTCTTGCCCTTCAACTCAAACACACACATGTTGGTCCTACCATACAATGTGGCGTTCAAGTCATAAAGTCAAGGTCGGCCTAGGATCATATGCCCTACATCCATAAGCACATCACACCATATATTGTCCTTATACTGGTCAAACTCGATGGGAACATGACATCTATGGGTGACAGGAATAGAATAGGAATCTAACCACGACACTCGGTAGAGCTGAGGGTGGAGAGTGGTGGTGAGTCCAAGTCGTTTTACATTATCAATAGAAACCACATTAGTGTAGCTTCCACTGTCAATGATGACCCAAGAGTTTTTCTCTTCACACTTGGCAAAGTTACAAAAGATGGTAGTCCTTCGCCAATCCTCTTCTGGAACAGACTGGGTAAGAGCACATCTCACCACCCAGTTGGGTGACTGAGGAGAGGGATAGCTAGAATAAGGTCTCATGATAGTTAAACAACTATCCTCCCCATCTCCATCATCATCACTCGGGGCCTGAACAGGATCAACACTCTCATCTATACCAGTCTCATCATCACCTATCTGTTGATCTCCATGGACCTCCTCCTCAGTAGTGTCCTCTATAAATAAAGTAAGCTCTTTGCGCGTAGGACACACCTTAGAATGATGGCCTACCCCACCACACTTGTAACATCTATCAGGATTGCTCGAAGAACAAACATTGGCATCTTCTTTTCCTCAATTAAGTATTGGGTCATTATTAGAAGGGTTAGGACCAACTCTAGGTTGTTGTCCTCTTGATGTGGATCTCATATCCGGGCGTCTAGGATCTTAGGGTCGTAGAGTCGAAGGCTTCACATACCTCTCTATGTCCTGTGTTATCCTGTAGATCTGTTCTAGAGTGGTGATATAATAGGAAATAAGTTCGCAACAATAAAATCCAGCAAACAATATATAAGGAAGTTTTATCAAACAAGAGGTATGCTAGAAAAATAAAAGTATGTTAAATAAAGAGATTAACTAGACTAGGCATGGGGTTTGTAAAGGATTCAAGGGCTGGTGGTAGGGATAAACTGTGGTTAAAATTTAGATGCTAAGGGGTTGGAAAAACACCCAGAAAATTACTCCAAGCAGCCTACAGTCTATACCATAACATCCACCAAAATTACCGCAAAACAAGGATTCAAAAGAAATCAAAACTTGGAAGAATAGCACCTGATTCTTGTAAGAACAGAAACCTTGATGTCTTCTAAGATGCAACCAATCAAAACCCCAGGCAAGGAAGAGCCAAAACACTTGATTCTGGAAGAGTCACAAATCAGCCCAGAAAATACATGTGTACCGCCACCTCCTATTAGACCCTTGTAGGGTTTGCAATTGACTGGAGTTTTGGGCAATCCTCCACCTCCACCTGTGTTGCCCAATGGTCTAGCACACCCTGCTGTGCTCCAATTGAATTAAGTCCCCACACTTGGGTGCTGGGAGATTGATTTCCAAAATCTGTCCAGGTACCCTATTTGACTCCACCTAGGAATCCTATGGGATTTCCTAGGTTAAGAGATGAAATTTTTGTTGTTTGGTTGCTTCAATGGTGTCGCCCAAGCCTCTTGGAACTCCTGGAGGTGTTGCTTTGATCAAATCCTTGGAATTGAAGGTGTGGTGATGTGATCTCTTCAGGTTGATAAATTTCCAACAAGTTGTAAACTAGGAATAGGTGTTAGAATGGAAGAGAAAGTGAATGGGGATCCTTTTAACCCAAAAGGAAAGGGTTGGCCTCCAGCAACAATGTTAAACTTGGTGGAAACCAAGTCCCATTTTAGGGTTTTGGTACTACAAGTCTTCACGTCAAAGAGAGGAAGAAGAGAGCAAAGACAATTCAAAAACTTGATTTATTTATTGCATAAAAAGGCTAAGTTGTGGGTCAATATATAAACTCCCACAACTAGGTCTAGATACAAAAATTAGAAACTAGACTAAAATATCTCTGAACACTAGTAACAAATATCCAAAATACCCCCCAATATAAAAAGACATGAAAACCCCCTATTAGACAAATAAGGATTAAAGTATCCCCACATAAATGTGTCTCCCCCCCCCCCTACAAGAGACATAAATAATGTCTAGTAAAAATAAAAGCACTAAAATAAAAAAAAACCCTAAACAATGTCCCGGGGATGTGGGGATCTTCTACTGGAACCAAAACCGAGGTCTAGTTCTCCTGCGTCGTCTCTGGTAAGTCTGGGAGGCACGCCTGGACCTGATGTCCTTACCAATTATCATCCAAACGGTGTGATTAATGTCAAAGGAAAAGCTCTTTGGAGGGTTGTGCCTTTTGCAATTTGTTGGGGTTTCTACTTGTTGCAAAACACAAGAATATTTAATGGAGTTGCGTTTGATTCATCAAAGGTTTAAGAATCAGTCTTGGGATTTTTGTATGTCTTGGGGCATGCACTTAAAAACCTTTGAAGGGTTCCATTGTCTTATTTTCGTGACTTTGTTTTTGATGTGACTCCCTTACTTTTTGTTAAGTTCTCTGGTATCTTCATAAACTGTTCAGCTCTTGTATTATCCTTTTCCTTCAATGAAATTTACAACAACAAACAGCCTTATCCCAACTATTTGGGGTCAGCTATACGAATCTTGTTTTGCCATTTCGCTCTATTTAGGGTTATATCTGCCATTAAATTACAAGCAACCATGTCCCTCCTCACTACTTCAACTCATGTCAATTTTGGCCGTCCTCTAGTCCTTCTGGCACCTTCAACTTGCATTGTCTCACTCCTCACTTGTGCAGTCATTGGTCTTTGTTGCACATGCCCAAACCATCTCAATCGACTTTCCCTCATTTTATCACTTATTGGTGCTACACCGAAGCTCCCACTAATGGATTCATTCCTAATTCTATCTTTTCTAGTCTTGCCACTCATCCATCTCAACATCCTCATTTCAGCCACACTCATTTTATGTACATGGCTGGTGTTATAGTTGTCTTATAAAATTTTTCCTTTAATTTTAGTAGTATTCATTTATCACATAACACTCTAGAAGCATCTCTCTACTTCAACCATCCCGCTCTAATTCTATGAATAACATCATCTGCAATATCTCCCTCTTTGTGCATTATTGAACCAAGATAATGAAAATGGTGTCTCCGATGTATCTCTTGGTTATCAATTCTAATTACCCCCTCAGTTCTACTACTATTTTTGCTAAACTTGCATTCCATATATTTTGTTTTAGTTCAGCTTATCTTAAAACCATTTGATTCTACAACTTCCCTCCATCGTTCTAACTTGGCATTTACTCCCTCTCTAGTCTCATCAATCAACACAGCATCATCGACAAACAATATACACCATGGTACCTTCTCTTGTATACACCTAGTTATCTCATCCATAACTAAGAAAAAAGGTACGGACTCTACGCTGACCTCTGGTGCAAGCCTAATGTGATCACAAACTCATTTTTTTCTCCCCTGATTGTCTTAACACTGGTTATTGCTCCATCATACTTATCCTTAACTTGGTTAGTATATCTACTTAGGACCCCTTTCTTATCCAAAACCCACCAAATGATCTCTCTTGATAATCTATCATATGCCTTTTCTAGGTCAATAAATGCCATATGAAGATCTTTCTTTTTCTCTCTATACTTTTCTATCAATCGCCGAAGTAGGAAAATAGCTTCAGTTATTAATCTCCCAGCATAAGTCCAAACTGATTTTCAGATACTCTAGTTTCACATCTTAGTCAATGCTCAATCACTCTTTCCCATAGTTTTCTTGTATGGCTCATAAGCTTGATCCCACGAAAATATTTTTACAATAGTTGTTTCCTTGAGGAAAAAAAAGAAGAAGATGATATGCTCCAAGGCATTGCTTGCAAACAATCATGAGAGAATTTACACAAGGTTCTAGGTCTTCTACTTAACAATTTATGGTTATTCTGAGTCCTCATGTTGCACTCCACCAATTCCAATTCCAATAGTGGAGTTGCAGAAATTTATATTTTCATCATTCGTTGTTATGCTACCATATGAGACATATTTTTTTGACCATGAAAGGCACCCCCTACTCTCATAATTACTACTTTGATGGCCCTCACCCTTCTCAGAATCAAATGAATTTAGAGCACAATCATGGTCATTGCAGCCACTGTGATCAATATCAACAATGGGATTGAACCCTATCACTTTTTTTTTTGGCTCGACAGCCATCTGTGTTAGTTAAACATGTTTTTGGATGCATGATAATATTTAATTATTTCTTATTATTTGGTCCAATTAAGGTCATTCACAACTCAATGCGGATGCCCCCTTCTTTGAATGTGTGATTATCCTTCATGAATTGTATGCTGTTGGTTTAAAAACTGGTTTATGCAGTTGGGACCTAGGATTGACCAGTGTCAGCTTGAAGAGTGATCTTTTCAAATGATACATTACTCATGTTCCCCATAGTGACTTGGCAAATAGGAGAAAACACTAATTATTGGGTGCTTCTGGGATTTAGACCACAGATATGCATTCTTGAACAGTGTACCCGATGGTCTTGAACAGCTTACTGATGCACTTTCCCAGAATTTGAATTTACAACATTCTAACATATAATGGCACAAGTTATTTGGTGATTGTTTATGCTATTATGGGGCATTTTGAGAATTTTGTTGGGGCGGGTGGGAAGCAATCTGGTACCTGTGTTAGTAGCTATAACAAAATTTCTTAAATTAAGCTAAAATTATCCTTTCACCCTTCCAATAAACAATATTGCTCAGATGTAAGAACTGACCCTGTTCATGATTAATTTGTCAAAGTTCAACAAAAGAAGCATAGTCTGGAAAATGTGATTTGATAAGTTGTCTCATTACCTTAGAGCCTGCGAGGGTGCGAGTTTCTGTCAGACTTCGACCAAGGAATGCTGAAGATCTTCTTGCTGATGCTGATTTTGCTGATTGCGTTGAATTACAGCCAGAGGTGATTGATTTTCTATTTATGGTCTGAAGAACCCTTTTTATTTTATTTATGTGGATGGTGAATTTGTGGCATGGTTGATTCCATTGTTTAAAAGGACTATTTTAACAAGAATTAATTTTTAATTTTTCTCTTTTATGCCTTGTTCTGACCTTTGTGCAGATGGAAACTATAAAGTTTAACATCCATATGATTATTGTAATTTTTTTTCTCTCCTTGTACAGCTGAAGAGGCTGAAATTGAGGAAAAACAATTGGAGCTCTGAATCTTATAAATTTGATGAAGTATTTACTGAAAGTGCTTCTCAGAAGCGTGTTTATGAGGTGGTAGCAAAGCCTGTGGTGGAGGTAATTAGAAAGGGCTCAAGATACTGTAGAACTGGGAAGCCTTTGCACTAGAGCACTTCATGAATTATGAAAAATATGCATTGGCTCGATCAATGGTTAGGAAATATTGAGAAGAGGCATTGTGTATCTACTGATATTTTCATTTCATCTAAGGGTAGCTATATCTTTATTTATTTTTTGGGTTCTGGAATCTCATTTTATTGTAAAAATGGAAAATATGTCTTATATAAAGATTTTGTGGTTCTACAATTGGTTATTTTGAAGTGAGCATTTCGTTTTATTAACCTTGTTAAGTATATCTATTTGTTTTGATATAATTTTGCAGAGTGTATTAACTGGGTATAACGGAACAGTGATGGCTTACGGTCAAACAGGTACTGGTAAAACATATACAGTTGGGAGACTAGGTAATGAAGATCCTTCTGAGCGTGGTATTATGATTAGAGCTTTAGAAGACATAATTGCCAATACAACTGCTTTCGACGTGGTGGAAATCTCCTATTTGCAGGTATCAATTGTAATGTACTATGCATTTGAACTTGAAAATAGCTTTTAAAGTTTATTCTTGAAGACACTTATCTTTATCCATAGGTCTGTGAAAGTGAAAGATCGTACTAAGTGGTATCTTAATGAATTAATGTGTTATAATCTTTTTTGATGAAAGTTCACCAAACTCTGAGATTTTTATACTGATATCGTTAAGATGCATAATTGCATTATATTATATTCAATGAAGAATAACCTTAAAGATACTCACTGGAAGAAACAAAAATAACAAAATAAAAATGACTAAGCTATCTTGACTATCAAAAAATGCACAATTTTAAAAAGATAAAGACACCCGTACTTTGTCTCTGTACACTCCCCAGAGGCCCAGACTCATGATGCTGTAAGAAAAATTATTTCCAATTAGTTTCATCATTCTGAAGAAGTCAACAGTCAGAGCATTTGGGGGAGCCAAACGGCAGAGGTAGCAAGCCAGCTGATACTGATAGCAAAAAGGGTTATCTATTTCTAAATGACTTGGTCATGAATTTTACATGCCTTATGGCTACTTGGATAGATCTTTTGTTTTTGCAGAAATGTGGAGTTAGATTTGCAACTCTTTTTTTTTTCCTTTCCCTTTTTGTGTGTTTTTGGTTGGGAAAGGGGGGGGG
>JAOXJP010101413.1:0-14384 GCA_025762735.1 Platanus orientalis | reverse complement strand
CGGATCCCCCTACCTGAGACCCCTAGAACTCCTAAAGAAACCCACAGGGGCTCCCATTAACTAACACAAAGAAAGAGGCCGAACAAATACAGTAAAAAATGCAGCTTCTCTATTTGGCCCAAAACCCATTCTCCCAAGAATATAGTCCAAAAAGTTTCAATTAACATGGTCATAAGCTTTCTCCAAATTAAGTATACATATCACCCCACTTCTACCAGAGATCCTCCTATCCTCAATACACTCATTAGCAATGAGAAGCCCATTCAAAATTTACCTACCTATAGTGAAAGCCCCTTGAGACTGAGAGATAATACATTTTATCACTGATGCAGAATACCAGGGAAGATACCAAAATTGATGTAGGGTAAACCAAAAGCCTCACAAGTGATTAAATTTAAATTGCGGAAGCAAAAGTTTAAGAATTGAATTTTAAAGCAATTCAAGTAGCCACAAACTATTAGAAATCAGATAATAGAATGATAGAAAAGAAATTAGAAGGAATTAAAACGGAAAAGAAAAAAAAACAATAAGGGTATTTCTATAATTTTGGACTGAAAATTCCAAAAAAATTACCAAAATGTCATTCTAATGTGTCAGCAAATTCTGAAAATTTTAGGGCATATTCTGACGTATCCAAAGGTCCTACAGTCCAAATTTCATGAGATTTGAACAAGTTTTGCTAGTTCAAATCATGAAATTTCAAAACAAAGGTCCTTAAATGGAGGTTTTATTAAAAACCAGAAAATTTTGGTTTTCCTAACAAAGAAAAGAGAAAAAAAAAAAAAAAGAGACAAGAAGAAATAGATAAGAGATATTTGGGAGGATGAAGGAACTCACGTGTGCACCTAGGGTACTACAACCTGATGGAAAGAAAGGGGAGCTTAAGAGATGGCATTAACCTTTGAAGGGGAGAATATGGCCACAACCACACCTTGAGAAACCACCAAATAATTCAACACAATTTTTAAAATTCTTCACTGTTTTAATTTATGGAGAGGGGGTGCCTTTAAATAGGCGTATAACTTTAAACAATTAAAAACTAGTTAAAATTAGAAATTTTCTAAAAATTTTTAACTTGCTAACCAAGTTTTCTAAAACATATAACTTTCTAAAAACTTACTTTCCTAAAAATTAAATTACTAAAAGGTGTGGAAACTAGGGGTTGTCAACCAATACATTAGTGGGCCCCAAACTTTGAATTGTTGACCCAAAACACTATTCATGTCATTCACTAATACTCCTTTAGTAATTTGGTTATAACTTTCCAAAATCACTTCAGATTTGCACAATCTTGGTCCTGTTAGAAAGGTAACTGAATAACATATCTAATGACACCACTATCAAGCCCAAAGGGCCAGTTTTGACCTTCGAAAACTTAGGCAAAAGACAAGTGACGTAAATACTCTCTTAAAAAAAAAACTAACAAAACCTTGGTATTATTGGCCTTATAACAAGGACACATAAAATGTTGTACCCCCCTTACAAGACCCAAAATAACCCCACTTAACATGTACACTTAAATCTAGCTCTCTTGTGTGGCAGCACATACATTAATCTTGCATTGTTGTCCACATCAATCACACACTTCAGTCTCAAAGTCAAAGTCTTTGCAATGAATTTATGAATTTCCCAGAGCTTTATCCCCATTCATCCCCAAAATAACATTATGAATTTCCTCTTCTAAGAATAGGCTAAAGGACTGATCCTCCTCAATGAGCTTTGTATAGAAGTTTTCAGCTTCCTTCATAATCTCTTCCGGGTTTTGAGTCCACACATCATTCACCACCAGCTCAACAATGCCATTAGAACTTTTCCAATGCGATGCAACCTTATAAAAAAAATTTGTATTCATGTCCCCTTCCTTAACCATCTCACTCTAAAGCATTAGTTCCAATAACTCTCTTCTTTGACAACAATAATTTGAAAATCCTTATGTATTAGATCTCTCCCAAGTCTTTCAAGCCTCAGTAGATCTTTCTCCTTTTTTAATAAATCAAAAGTCTTAATTTTCTCCAAACATATGGCTTTATCCTTCTTGAGAGAAACAGCCAAATCTTTGCTCCAAAGCTTTAGACGAAAGCTTAAGGCTTTAATCTTAAGAGAAAAGACGTGGCTAGTGCTCCTAGTGAAGCAAATATGACTCCAGACCATAGTTTTGCGAATCGGACCGGCCATCGAACCAGAAAGATGGACGGTTCAAGTCCAACCGTGTTCGACCGACAATATACGTATGTAATAGTTGTTTGCTTCAGATAGAAATTTGAATGACTGGTGGATGTTTATGACATTGCAGGGAGTATTTGGATTCCTAGGTTCCATAAAAATTTGAATGACTAGGAGGTAGGGGAGTTGGTTGAGTTATTGAGGATTTTGGATGGAAGTACGTTGGATTCGAGTATTCATGATAGCTAGGAGTGGACCATTACCTCCACAAGGTGTTTTTCCACTAAGTCTCTTTATATGGAGTTGGTGACTTATAGACCCTTATTTCCCGTTGAAGGCGTCTGGAACCAGGGTATTCCCTCTAAAGTGTCGTTCTTCATTTGGTCGACCTATTTGGATAAAATTCTCACCCTGGATCATCTTCAGAATAGAGGTTGGAACTTGGCAAATAGATGTGTTTTGTGTTGGAAGGAGGAGGAATCGCTGGATCATCTTCTTATGCATTGCAATATGGCTACTATGGTTTGGGGCTTCTTCCTCTCACATCTTAAGATTTCTTAGTCCTTTCCTAATCAGTTTCATGAGTTGATTTCAAGTTGGTGGATCCGTGACTGGGAGGGCTTGCCTTCCATCATTTGGATAGTGCTTCCAGGTGCCATCTGTTGGGGCCTTTGGAAAGAAAGGAATGCGTGCATTTTCGATGATAGGGCGAGATCTAAGGAAGAGCTTATCATGTCTATTTATCGGGTTTTGTTCGATTGGTGCTCTATTAGGGAGGAATTTTCTGAAGGGGAGTGGTTTTCTATCTGGTGCGAGGCTTTGCCTTAGCTTCCTTCGGGGTTGGAGTGGGTTGTTTTGGTTTCTTGGTCTTTCTTGCTTTGTTTGTTGTTGCTTTTTTTTCTTCTTCGCCTTTGTTTGTTTCATGCTCACTTTCTAGGTGACATGTTTTGTTTCTCGTTCTCTTCTCGTTATCAATAAAGTGCTCCTTATCATTCAAAAAAAAAAAAAAGGCTTATGACCGGGTTTTTAATTTTTAGACATACCAACAAATGTAATAAAATATCAAAAAATAAAAACAATTCACAGAAAGTGGAATTGAAATTTGGAAAGGCACATTTCTAATTGTTTCTTCTTAATTTGCTTAAAAAAATATAAACCAGTTGGTACCAAGTTCGTAGAAAACCAATCGGTTTACATCGTTTTTGCTAGTTATGTGTTTTTTGGTAGATTAAGGTTTTAAGCTTTTATAGAACCGTTTGGGGTGTCAATTCAGGTTCAACCATGTCAGACCCTCCATTTCAAAACTATACTCCAGACCTACTCAACCACCTCCATGAAATTAGGGGCCATAAACCACATCTCTTCAAACTTAAAAGGAACCGAACCCCTCCCCCCCCCCACCCACACACACAACCCAGACAAAGACAATGGTAGAATGATCAGAAGTTGTCCTAGGGAGGGCACATTGGGACTAACCCGAGAAACGATTGTCTCAATCATTACAAAAAAAAATCTATCTAACCTACTTAGGGATGGCCTTTTACGAGATTGGACTAGGTAAATTTGGAACCTTTAAGCGGGCAATCAATCAAGTTTCATCTATCAATAAAGTTCCCAAATCTCGCCATATGATTATCATGATTAGCATCACCTTTCCTCTCATAAGCAAAACGAATAAGATTAAAGTTGCTCGCAATACACTAAGGCAAATCCCATCTAGCTTTGACATCATCTAACTCGTGCAGAAAATCAACTTCGATACTAAGCACAGGACCATAAATTCCCAAGAAAATCCAATCATCCAAACCATTTGGCAATCTAGAACAGACCGAAATCAAGAAAGCCCCTATCTCATGCTCTAAAATTTCCACCTCATCCTCATTCCAAATGATCAAAATATCACCCAAAGCATCACAAGAAGGGAGGGCCAACCAATGAGAAGAACTTTTCCCACACACCTCCAAGATAATTAAATCATTGTATCCCTAATCTTAATTTCCTGTAAACAAAGAATATCCGGCACACAACCAAAAAAACTTCAACCAATCACAACCGTTCTATCCCTATTACCAAGACCACGCATGTTCCAAGAGATGATTCTTAAATCCATAAAATCACCACCGACGAAAAGGTTGGCATATTCTCCCTCATGTTTACCATTTGTGCCTCTCAAACAGAGAAACGGTGAATCCAATCTTAATCCATTGTAAATTTACTATGGAGATTTGGATTTATTTCCTTAACTTGTTCATAGCGTAATTAGCCTTCCCATAGGATATCATGGATTTTCCTTGGAGTTGAATCCAACTTCTTTTGATAAGAAAGGTAAACTTCTATGGCATTACGTGCTCATTGTGGCTCTTTAGACCATTTGAGAATAGCAAAGTAACAGAATCTTTTGTGATGAGAAACAGGAGTTAAGGTAAAAGCTTGATAAAAATAACAATGAAATCTGCATTATGAGCATCTTCACTTAATACTTTTCATGGCACGTTGTTGGAATCGCTTATTAGGAACCTTCCAAAAGTTGTAACATTTGCTCCCATTATCCCTCAAGTAAGAATCTCTCGGAGCCCTCCTCCAGCCACTTCACTCAAACTGAAATTTGATGGGAGCTCATTGTCGAATACGGGTCCTTGTGGTATTAGATGCCTTATTAGAGATTGCACAAGTGCTTGTTTGTAGGCGTTCTCGGGTCCTATTGGCATGGGGGATGTCATATCTGTGAAAATTCAGTCGGTTGTGGTTAGGTTGAGAGTTGCTCATTCTTTAGTCTCTCATCACCTTACTATGGAAGGTGTTTCAGTCATAGTCATTGGGTGGATGAAGTCGGGGGATCTGGACTCATGGAGGTTGGCTCATCATATTAAGGAAGCACATTCTCTAGAATCCGCTTTGAACTCCTCGTTCCAATGAATTCCTAAAGAGGCTAATTCTAATGCAAATAGTTTAGACAACTCAAGGGTTCATAGGGATTCTTGGTGAATGGGAGATCTCCCTTAGCTTAGCCACATGTTGATGGTTCTCTTAGGGCTTGCTCAACCCCTTCACATGTACGTATTTTTGCCTTGTAATCCACTGAAATTTCTAACAAAATATCGCTAGCATAACAGTTGTAAAGTAGACCCATGGGGTGAATAAATAACCCCATATATTAAGTTTCCCAAGGTACCTGATAGAAAGCCACAATAAGTACTTTCAAAATCACATACACCAACAATCATCATTGTTCACCTAACAGCTAAACGTCCAACCACGTCAAAATTATACATAAAAAGAGTAGATCAGCTAACATCTCATCATCACCTGTCGAAATAACACGAGTGACACACAAACTCTGCCATGATAATTACTCTTACAGGTTTGACAACAGATAATTTCTAATCAAATGACTGATTCTATCCTAAGTTGTGATGCAAAGTCATAAGATATAAATGAAGGGGTAAAACGCAAATCCATAGGCATTCTAACAAGAAACAAAAACATACATAAGGTACCTTCCGCAATAGCATTCGAAGCACTAATATCCCCTCGTGTCAACACAAAAACTCTGACCTAAACCTCGGGTCTCCTAACTCTGAAAAGACTTCCAACTCAGTTGTTTTTATGTTTAACCCTATCATCTTTGATTCAGACGGCATTCTTAAACTACGTGACCATGTCGTCCACAAAAGAAACATACCCTCATATCCCTAAGCCGTCTAAAATCTCAACCTCAACCCCTATTGGCACCAATAACAGGTCGTTTGGAGGACTAGGCAACTAATTTTCCCTCCTAGCTCCTATCAAACCGAGTCTTCTTTCCAGACTCCCTAGTCTAAGCAATGTCTTCAAACACGCACTCAATAATCAAAGCTAATCTCAAAACTTTAGCATAAATGGTCTCCTTAAGTATAGCCACCCTACTGCGTATACTAGGTCTTAATCCTACCTAAAACCTCTTAGCCTTCTCATTCTCATAAATTAAAGAAGGCGTAAATCTAGACAGCTCCTCATAAATTAAAGAAGGAGCAAATCACTGACAAAAATACTACCATGCTCAAGGGTTATAAACTCTTGTTCCTTTTGCTGCATCACTATCTTAAAAAAAATACTTCTCATGAACACCCTCTCGAAGGCATCACATGTCATAAGAGGGGTCCCTTAGCCTCTGTGATGCGGGAGCATACCATGTTAAGAAGAAACTAGATGACCATGGGTAATTCTCTTTGTCAAGTCCAGTAGAGTAGTTTATTTTTTTGTTATTTTATTATTTGAGAAGAGTTAATTAGTGGTAATTTTTTATTAAGGCTAACAGTGTCATGGTTAGTTTAGTTTTTTGGGTTTTTAGTTGTGATCCCATTTTTCACTTTGGACCCAATTTTTCTCTTGCCAAAACTTTATTTTTTTGCTTGATTTTAGTGTCATTAGATAGGTTATTCAATTATCTTTCTAACGAGAACAAGATTATGCAAATCAGAGGTGATTTGGGAAAGTTATAATGAAATTACCAAGAGATGTCAATAAAAATAGGAATAATGATTTTTTAGAAAATCCTAAGTTTTAGTAGTTTTATTTTTAGGAAAATAAGTTCTTAGAAAGATTTATATTTTAGAAAATTTGGCTAGCAAGTTTAGGATTTTTAAGAAGTTTTGTGAAAATATTTTAAGAGATCGTTTGAGTCTTGTGGGGCCCAATAACTTGGCTAACAAGCCAAATATTATGTCAACCAAGATTGTTTTTTTTTTAAGAAGTCTTTTCTTATTTGACAAGTTTATTTTGTTAAGGGATCTTGAATTTAGGATTTTATTTTATTTTATTCTCCATGTAATACCTATTTAAAGGCCACATTAGATCAATGAAAAAGAGTTGAAGATAAATATTTGAAAAGAAAACACGTGTGTTAAAGTAGATGGTATCCAAAATTCTCTCTCAACCCCACATGAGGTGATCATTGTACTCTCTTTCTCTCTCTTCTCTCTTTTTCCCTCTTCTTTTATTTATCATCAATTACTAATTCTTCAATTAGTTTAGAATTCTTTTCCCTTTGGATCTTACATCACTCTACATCCGTAAGACCAACTAACACTAAAGGTCAACCTCCTCGTATAGCATATATGGCTAGCTCCACCTTCTATTGCTCAGAGCAGATCATTAACCGCAAGACCATCTTTATTTGTCATACGCACTCCTTTGAAGCCATGGGACATGCTCTCCTAGAGAAAGAAGGTAGGTCGACAAATAAAGTTCTTGCGGTTAATAAACTGCTCTAAGGAGTAAAAGATGGAGCTAGCCACCTATATATTGCAGGAGGCCAACCATTACTGGCAATCTGTCTTACGGATGTAGAAGCCAGGGGACCCTCCAATGGCTTGGGATGCTTTCGAGGGGTACTATATAAGAAGTAGTTCCCAAAAATACTAAGGCAACTAAAGAAGCAAGAGTTTATAATCCTCAAGCAGGTTAGTGTGTATATAAGTAACTATGAGTCCAAGTTTGAGGAGCTATCCAAATCTATGTCTTCTTTGGCTTTTGAGGAATAGAATAAGGTTAAGAGGTTTCAGAAGGGACTGAGAGCCAATATACGCATTATGCTAGAGTTTTGAGCACGAGTTTGAGGACATTGCCCGAAATAAGGAATCTGTAAAGAAGGCTCGGTTTGATAGGAATCAGAAGGGCAAGTCAATTACCCAATCTTCCAAACAACTAGGTATTGGTGTAGCTAGTGTAGATCGGAGCTGAGGCCGATATTTCAAACGATCCAATGATATGAAAGTTTATTTCTTTTGTGGTGACAAGGTCACATAGTTTGGGATTGATGTTTAGAACATAAACAATAGGGTCAGCACAACAATAGTAGCAACAGTCAAGTCGATGATCTTTCTAGTTGCCTCCACGATCACAGACACCGGGACTACAATCTCAAAGGCGCCTAAGGTGTGTCGGTCAAAAGCCCAACATTCAGGGCAGAGGTTAAGTTGATACAAGGGGACACGAATGCTTCAAAGGGTATTGAAGAAGGTATCTTATGCATATCTCAATTTCTTATTAGAGTGTTTATGGATCTGGGTTCTACCCATTCGTTTATATCTTATGACTTTGCATTACGGTTTATCGTAGAACCACAACCATTAGACTACAAATTATTTGTTGCCACACCTATCGGATATTCTATCATGATAAAGTTTATGTGTCACTCAAGTTACTTCAATAAGGGAGCATGAGATGCTAGTTAACCTATCCTTCTATCTTTGATTTGATTTGGTTGGATGTTCAGTTGTCGGGTGGAAAGCGGTGATTGTTGGTGTATGTGATCTTGGGAGTGCTTATTATTGCTATCTATCAAATACCTTGAAAAACTCGATAAATGGGATTATTATTCATCCTATGGATCCACATTATAACTGTTATGCTACTGAAATTTCATTAGAAATTCCAATAGATTTCGCTCCCCTTTTTCCTTTTTTAAGAGGGAGAAAAAAGGAGATTGACATTATTGAAAGAAATCAAATCAAACAATCACGCCTTTGAGTCCAATGCATACCCAAATTCAGGGCGTGACATCCTTAGTCCCCAATAACCAATAAACCAATTCAAAAAGGATGCCTCCTTCCACCTCAAGTGACGATTCGCACACTCAAAAAATTCTATTACTTTCCTTCCAAATACCCTGACACACCCCATGAAGGAATCCCATTCCTTCAATGCTAATGGTATCGTTTATCACAAGCACCTCTTCACTTCATCCACCCACTCTAATTTATGAGCAACATACTCTATAATCTCCCTCCTTATAGATGACTGAACTGAGATAATCACTCTGTGGTATCTGTTGGCTATTAATCTCAACTACCCCTTCATGTCTACTCCTATCTTTACAAAAATTCCATTCCATATATCCTATTTTAGTCCAACTTATCTTAAGAAACTTTGATTCCAGAACATCCTTCCAGAGTTCTAATTTGGCATTTACCCTCCCTAGTCTCATCAATCAAAATAATAGCATCAACCCCAAAAAACAAAACAAAAAATCAACTTTTAAGTGTTTCTTTCCATGCACAAATACATGTAAAAATCAATAATACCTATCATCCAATAACCACACCGAACAATTTTTTTCTTTCTAAAGAGCCACAGCCAGACATCTATTAGAAACATCGTTACTCACCTGACTTAAAATTAAAATAAAATAAAATAAAAAATTTGTTTTTTTTTTATCCAACTTTTATTATTTTCTTTCAGTTTCCATGATTATCTTTTCCTAGTGTGTTATATCATTGTCCATCTTTCTTCCTTAAACAAACTCGCAGCTTCCTTCAACAAGAAAAAACGATCTTTGAACACGCTTGCATACTAAAATTAAAATGAACCCATCATGATTTGATCCCCTTTCTTTTACAAATGCCTAAAAAAATGCCATATTTCACCCTAAACACACAAAATTTTCCAAAAATTGTAAGGTCAAGAAGGACTTACAGTAACCGAACGGTTTAATCCCGGACCTAAAGAATATCCAAACTGAAACGGCAATGGAATCGGCAATCTCTCATCAATGTAAACGTTCTTGACGTTGACGAATCTCTGAACCAGTATCTTCACGAACACGTCCGGATTACCTGATGCGCCGATGCGGACTGTGCGACGGCCATCTCTCTGGAGCTTGAGCCATCTCTTGCAGACAAGAGAGCATGCGTCGCAGCTCGATTTGGAGGTGTCGAGGTGCTGGAAGATCTCGATGATCAGCTCGTCGGGGAGAATCGAATTTATCAGATCATGGCCTCTCATTACAGAAAAACAAAACTACGAAGGAAAGCACACAAGAAAAGTCCCGACAGGAGGGAAAGAGAGGCGAAGTCGCGAAGATTGAAGCGCTGCGGTAGTGCAGTGGATGATAAGAAAAAATGTCCGGGCAAAAACCAAAGAGGACACGTGGCTAAGCCTGGGCCCCTGTAGGTCGTCACGTGTCGTTTTCAAAGAGGAACCAGGGCCCACCACTATATGGATCCCACCATTGCCTTGGGTTTGAATCGTCCCCAGTTGATTCGAGGTTTCGAACCCGATTGCCTATGCCCAAAATCATGGGAGCTGATCTAATCATCTCCACTGGAACCGGAGAAGCATATGCCTGACAATGAGTAATGTGTGTAAAGCGGTAACCAGACAGGTACAAATCCAATGTGTAACTACTCAAAGTCTAAAAAGGACTCTATATTAGGTAACGTATCAAGGAGAGGGTTCCATCTGAGTATGAGTGCCGCTCCTTCCCTCGTTAAACACGTGATAAGTTAAATAGACGCAAATTGTTCTCATTGTGCCTAGGTCTGTCAACGAGCCAATGCTTGAGCCTTGTTTTCACAAAGCTGAGCATAAACTTGACTTAAGCTCTTTTCCTGAGTGAGCCTGAGCCGAGTTATACTAAGCTCAGTTCACTAAAAGCTCGGTTTGGTTGACAATGTTATATATATATATATATATATATATATATATATATATATAAAAGTTGGGATAATGGGCCATTAACTTATTGAATCTCCATCTTCTTTTTCTTCTTTTCTAGCAAACTGAGTTGAGAACTTACCTTCACAAGCTTGATGCCATGGACTTAGTTTTTTCAAGCTCCTAAAACCATGTGACATTCGTTACTTCTTATTTAATGTAGACAAATCAACCTTAACCCAAATGTTGACACTTAGAATGTCGACAAACTTAGAGCACACCTACTCAAGGGAAGGAATGGGAACAATCTTTATTGCTCTCAATACAATGATACTTTGCAAGGCTGTGGGATCTCTTTAGTTTATAGAGGTTTTGAATTGCTTGCAAATGAATGGATCTTTCTTTTTTATAGACCTCCAATGTCCCTCCCCCCCTAAGGCCATGGGATGATGCCAATTGTCATCCATTTCTTTGGTATGAGCAAACACTCATCCACTTACTTAAGTATGATACTCTAAAATGTCCTTAAGTATCCCTAAATTCCTCTACATGTTCTTATGATATTCTCTCATCTTCTATCTCATTTTAGAAACATCTAAACCATTTTATAACCTATCAGAATCATCCACGTTATTCTAGAATCTTCTATATCTTTCTAAAACTCTTTAAAGCCTTTCGGATCCTTCCACATTATTCAGATTCCTCTGTTTTGTTCTAGATACACTTGCCTAAATTATTGTACAAAAATCTTGAAATGTTGGTGAGGTTCCCTAAGTCTCTCTTTGTCAATCAGGGAGTGACACTCTCTCCCACCTAAATTCATTATCCATCATCACATCTCCAAATCAGTCTCTTTCGTCACGCCATAGACTCCAAGGCATAGTTATTAAACTGGACCGGATACTAACCTAACCGATAGCTTGGGTCACTGTCATTGGTTGAACCGCGATATCAATTAAAATAATTGAAAAAATACAAATATTTTATAAATAAGTAAGAAAATTAGTTTTAAAAGGAAATCATATTGCAATTTTATATGTCATATTCTTAAAATATAATGCAAATGTACAAAAAGGTGTACATAAACATGCATGAAAAAAAAGAATGAAGCTTATAAACATTAAAATTTTATGCAAAATGTCTTCAATCAAATTAGTATACACTAATACCCACACTAATTTACATTATTTAAAACCCAATATTTCTGGTCAATCTTTAACGAATCTATACCTTAAAGTAAGTCTCCAATTAATAAAAATATGGTAGGTACAAATGAATGTTTTGTTTAAATTATTACTTCTGGTGTTAATAACAAAGCAAAAGATGGTTTCATGGTCTGGTGGTGAGGATTTTGGACTTTGATTTCAGTAACCCGAGTTCAACTCTTTGGAACTTGTTTATTATTCTATTGACACAACCAAAAAAAAATCCAATAACCTAAAAAGACAGTCTAACTAATCTGGTTTAAGGGGTTGACAAACCTCCCTGGTTTGACTGGGCTTGACCAGTTTTATTACAATAATGAACTAATTAGCAACATGGACCAATTGTTGTATTAGGTCGCTTGGTTACTAGCCCAATCAGTCGAATTGGTTCGGGATTAATAACTATGCTCCAAGGGACTCCTTGGATCTCCTATGCACATTTAGTTTCTTAGGTTGCCAAGTAAAGCGCTCTGCATTTCCAACGTCTTTTGCCTCATGTAGCTATACCACTGATATATCCCTTATTCCCTTCTGATGCCAATTTGTAGCTCCATTCGATGAGTTGTCTCGCGGACTCACCTAGCCTCCATGTCTATTGCCTTTAGCCATCTTCGCTCATTGGTTATTAGAAAATCCCAATCTCTTTGTCTTATCCCCTTAGCCAACGTTATGTGTAGCCCCCATGTCTTCTCGTGGGCTCCCCATCAACATGGCCTCTACATACCTAAGGTTTTCACTCGAAGCCTTGATCGATCACTCGTTGCCTTCCATGGCATTGTGGAGCTATACAACATCAACTTTTGGCTCCTCTTTTCCATCCACTCCGTCGTCTTTGAGTTCGGAGACAAGCATTTTAGGTGCCTAACTCCTAGGGCATTCCTATGTCGGTGCTCTCACCCACATAGGAAGCACCCAGCCCCCATCACATCGTGAAGTTTCTCCTTAACTCCCTTCACCTATCATGGCTTTTGGCACCATGGCATGAAACTTGTCCCACCCCTGATGTTAAGTAGGAACCACCTCCTTTCAAGGGCCCAACATCTCTTATGAGGTCCCTAAACTCCTTCTTAAGGCCATCTATGTTGTCATTGATCTAATCATAGTGATAATCCCCATTGGCCATGGCGCTCCCCTTATGTTAACCATGACTCATTATTATCCAATGCGTCATTAGACTCGTCAAATTCCCCATTTGCCTCGTTATCTCTCCCACTATCCTTGGCCATCAAAACCTCGTTGTTGACCCCGACATAGTGCTCCCTTGTATTTAATGCACGTGACCTCGCTCTAATACCACTTGTCACAGACTTAGCTTATAAGATGTGCAACACTTGCTACTTCCCCACTAATGTAGACGGGTCAACTTTAACCCGACAACCAACACTTGTGTTAGTGAATTTAGAGTACACTCACTAAAGGGAAAGAATGGGAATACCCTTTATCCATTGTCGTGGTCATAAACAAAATTATTCATAATACCAGCCACCATGGCTATAAATATTTTCTTTGTATATATATATATATATCATTTCCCTTGGTATTGAATTTTATAAGAAAAAAAGACAAAATTTCTCTGTTGCACATTACAAGTACATTTGTTTCTACATATTTATTATTGAATTTATGGGTTCTCTTAATTTCAAAGAGACTATTGGACTGGGATTGATTGGATTTGTCAAACAAACCAAGTTTCCATCTCACTTTTATTCTCAATTATGGGACTTAGAATTGAAACTCTCATTTTTTTAAGCATAGACTCCTCTCTATTATGAAGTTTTGTAAGAGTTTATTCATGCCATATTAATTATTTTGTAATGAGTTCAATGTTTTAGATTCACACACACACACACACACACACACACACGTAAACAATAACAATACCGGGTTTCTAATTATAAATTAATTCCACGATGTTTATAATCATAAAATTATAAACAACTCATAACGATATAAACATGATATTTGGCAGAATTATAATAATTCAAAATCAACCAAATAATCTAAATACATAATTGGATGATGTAGTCGAAATCTATTAGAAATATATGAACTAGCAAATCAAAGATTAAAAGACTTGTTGGTCCCATTTGTAATATTTCACAGCCCTTATAATGAATTCATTGTACTCTTTTACTGTAACAGCTTGATTCAACATCCACCTATAGAGGATGCACCAACAATTCATCTTGTTTGGTGTAACATTTGTCGCCATGAATGGTATGATATTAATAGGGATGAAAGTTTCAAACTTTTGAAAAATTTGAGGGGTTGCGGATATCATATTTACTCGGAGACATAGTATGGTGGTTGTTTTATTTGATACTTTAATCGTCTCTCTTGATGCAACATAATTCAGGCGATTAAGTTATTAGGATATAATAGAACCACAAATTTTTTATATGTACCTTGCTTGCACTTACGTACAACTAACACTACTTCATATGAAGCATAAAAGAAAAAGAAAACTCAGATACAATATCATGTGTAAAAAAACTTGTATTTTTATTTGCTAATTAACACAAACACACACACACACACACACACACACACACACACACACACACACATATATATATATATATCAACCACATCATCCAATGA
>JAOXJP010101402.1:0-14384 GCA_025762735.1 Platanus orientalis | reverse complement strand
CTCTCTCTCTCTCTCTCTCTCTCTCTCTCTCTCTCTCTCTCTCTCTCTCTCTCTCTCTCTCTCTCTCTCTCTGTTAAATGGTTATGGAAGTCAATAAATAGTTGCCAAATCTCTCAGTAGTCCTTCCTAACAAACATGAATTTTCTGAACCCAATTGAGCCATCCCAGTAAGCTTAATCAACTCACAACCATAGTTTTGAGAACCAGACCAGACATCGAACCGGTAAGAATGATGATTCAGGTCCAATCGGGTTCGACCGTTGGTTTACATGATCTAACCACGGTTTGCTCAATCATAAGTAAATGTAATAAAATACCAAAAAATGTATAACAATTCATAATGCATTAAAAGGCTTCTGACCCAACGAGAATGCTGCTTGAACATTGTAAGACATGGACCTATCTCTCTCTTGTGAATATTGATCATAAGTGGCAAAAGCCACCGGAATCCTCATTTTTTGCTCATAAGCTCTCCTCACAATTGTAAGAATTTCAAATGTCTTTTTATACACCGGTGCAGATGATTGCCCCTAAGGCACCGACGGACCTATCATCCGAATTTCTTGATTCACGGCATCAAGTACTTGCACTTTAGATCTTGTGAGTTTTTAACTTTTAGACATACCAAAAAAATGTAATAAATTACCAAAAAAATATAACAATTCATGGAAAGTGGGATAGGAAATTGGAAAGACACATTTCTAATTTTTTTCTTCTTAATTTGGTAAAAAAAAATTAAAACTGGTTGATTTTATTAGAACTAGGTTTGTAAAAAACTGGCCGGTGTTCACCGGTTTTGCCAATTATATCCGGTTTTTGGAAAATTACAGTTCTAAGCTTTTATAGAACCGTTTATAGTGCCAGTTCATGTTAAACCATGTCGGACCACCTGATCCAGTCTGGTTCTCAAAACTAGCTCCCAACTTTAAAAACTAAGCCATGAAAACCCCCCAAAAAAAATCATCTTGAAGGTGGGCTATTGGTGAAACTTAGCTAAACATTGCTGTTTGCTAACATGCATTTTCTGGGACCCAATTGATTCATCTCCAACTTCAAAACTTCAGCCAGGAACACTGCACATCATCCCGAAGATGGGCTATTTGTGAAATTCACCTTGGTTACTGTTTTCCCAAGGACTGGTTGAGAACTTTGATTGTTGAACTCTGAAAGTGCACAAGAGTATGGAATTTAAGGTAAACATCTTCCACAGTTTCCTTTCACTGCCATCTTGTGTGTTTTTTGACTGTTAAGCCACATATATCTGCCCATCTGACCAGAATAACATTTCAAAAAAGCTACACTGCCAGTTGCATGGGCATTGTGCTCAGGAAAAGAACCCTTCAGATTTCCAGCTGATTTTAGACCTGATTAAAACCAATGACCATGCCCAAAACATCAAGGAGGGCATCCAAGAAAACCAGTAAAAGATGGAAGATGAATCCCCTCAGTGGATTATAGATCAAGTAAACTCTTTTGAGGCTAGAGAAAGGATCAAATGGCTGTCTAGGGTCAGGAAAAATCATTTTCTCATTTGACCAATACACCATCCCTTATGTTCCGAGTTTACAACACTACAAAGTACAAATAGAAGACAGAGCACCAAGCCTCAAAGCCAATAAATGGGGTTTATAGTAGATCCAGAGTACCAAATTTGAGCTCTACAACTAGCTTTGTCAGAGGCTGCTTTGTTCAGCAAATGAGATTATACTTCATTGGTTCCCACATGGAAGTTGTCCTATACCAAAAATAGACTGATCCCTCCATCCAATATATGGATTTTTCTGTCAGACCATACATGCTTTTCTAACTTTCAACGAATGCAGTTGGTGGATCCCAGACACGTGTCAATTGCACAATAAACCATTTTCACGTGATTACTGATACCCATCAACCACACAAGATTAATTCACAAACAACAGAAACCAAAATGTGAAATTTCTCTTCATTTCATTCGTGAACACGAGCATTACAATGTACCAAACCAACACTCAGCATTTATCATGTAATTCACAGGGAATGATTGTACACCCATGCAAATATCTATAAAGAATCACCTGTGGCCCATCCATATCCTTTCATCACAATAGAAGCCTTTGACTCATTATTTGATGGCTGCAAACATCAATTCTGTAGTTCCACAAGTGTCTTCTTTTCCAGAGAAGAAAGAAGAAAGAATTCCAATGCCCACCGTTGAGTACTGTACCTGTGACTCTTCTCCCCATGTCAAACTTCTTTACAAAGAATGGTAAAAAGAACCACCACTTTTCATGTCTGCAAATGGCAATCCAGAGTGTAGGCACGAATATCAGTGGGGCCGGTACCAGGTCTGCAAACCACCATCAAGGAGGAAAAAAAAACTCTCAGAATCCAAATAGACCTTTTCTTTTTCTTTGTTCTTTTTTTTTTTTCTATAACTAACTGCACTTTATTAAAAAAGAAAATAATAATAATACAACAACAACAGGGGAGAACCCCTACAGGGTATCTTCCGGGAGGCAACTATCACAAAATAATAAAGAATGCCTAACCCCCCAATTTGCAACCAAAGCATTCTGGCTCCTATCAATATGAAAGAGAGAAATGCTCAACAAAGAAATTAACACCCAAATCTCATTTATAATGTGAGCTAAGCACCAAGCGCCAGCATGCTTTCCCAAGACAGTAGTCTTAAACACCCAAACATTTCAATTCCTGCAATCCCATGAGGAGGCCCATAGCCTCAGTTTTAATAGAATCAAACACCCAAGGGTTAGCTCGAAACACGTTGCTTGAATGATCCCGAAGCACACAACTAAAACCAACCTAACCAGGATTACCTTTCAAAAAGCCCTGAAGGAGGAAGGGGGCGGGGGGAAGAAGGAGACCCAATCACTTAAGAACAGCAAAGGAGGGAACCCTTTGAACTCCTTAGAAACAGAAATCTAGCTACCCACTTCTCTAATGATGAAGTCAATCACCTTGCTTGTGGATCTCAATTTGTCTTCAAACAATCATAGATTTCTCTCATTCCAAACTCTCCAAATTACCCAATGCAACAAACAATCTCAAAACACTTTTCAACAGATACCCTGACCACCACAGAACCATTGCCAAACGAAATTCTTAAAATCATCTAGCCAAACTCAAGTTCGACCCATTTCGGAGAAGAAATTATTCCATATGGCATAGGTGAACTTGCAATGAATTAATATGTGCTTTGTGGATTCCCCACCTTTTTTGCAAAGAATACATCCATGAGGAGAGAGGGCCCTATGTGAGATCTTCATTGGAGTAAGTCCATAGTATTAATACAGTTGGGCAGAACAGACCATAAGAAAGCCCTTACCATTGGGGGGCATAAAGCTTCCCAATCCTCTTAGAAGGGAAACTAAGATCAAGATTTTAGGAAGGATGCATAGCCTTAAAGAACGATTTACAAGAAAAATCTCTGAAAGACTCCAAGATCCAAATGTTTTTGTCTGGAAAAATTGTGGGAAATAAAAACTTCTTCAAGGCTAGAGTGCAAGGAGGCTAAAAGATCAACTTCCCAATTGAATAGCTCTCTTGAAAATGTCAAATTCCAAGAGTGACCAAGCGAGGAGGGGGAAATCAGATCACAAATAAAAGCATCTTTTGGTTAGATATTCGGAATAATCATGCTTGGGAGGAGAAAAGGCATTGATCTCCCCACCACAGATCCTTCCAAAATTTAATAAATTGGTCATTTTTTTTTTTATGGATAACTTGATAATTGTATTAAGAAAATCTAGAGAAACAAGGAGAACCACAAAGACGACTGAAAGAAAAGCAATCAAGAGGGAGAAGGAAGAGTAGGAACATGGCCCAAAAAAGACCACTACAAAGTGTTATCAATGCTCCCGGTACCAAAATACAAGAAATCCCTACGCAAACCCATTTTGGGTAATCCATCTACTGTCTAGGAATCCAAACGAACGAGATGTTCAAGCAAGAAGCGATAGAGAAGGCTTCCTTAAACCTCCATTGGCCAGTTGATCTCTCAAAAAGCCATCCAATCACACAAGATGAGTCACCCTCCACCACTAGTGGGCAATGATGAAGACCCATAGAAGCCTACAATCTCAAACTCCAGAGAAGTGCCTTTGTTTCTACAGAGATAGCATCCTCAATTCCCATTGGACCAAAGTACTCTTGAATACATACATCAAGTGCATCTCTAATGATACCCCCAATGCTAGATGGACCCGGGTTACCCATGGAACATCTGTTAAAGTTCAATTTTAGACCCAAATCCAGTGGAGGATTTCACAAATGTCTTGTCTACGAGGATAATAGATTGAACACTACCCACCATAAACCGGACATGAGGGAAATATTTCTCCAAACCAATGACAGAGGGAGAAATACGTCGAGAACAATCCCACCCATTAGAAATGGTTGATGCGGGAGCATACAATGTCAAGAAGAAGAAGCTAGAGGACCATGGATAGTCCTCTTTGTCAAGTCTAATAGAATAATTTATTTTTTTGTTATTGGGACTTTATTTGTAATTTAATTAGAGTCTAAGAAATTGGAATGTAATAAGGCATGTTTGTCAAGGGGTAGAATAAGATTTTTTTTTCAAGGGTATTTTTGTCTTTTAATGGGTTACCACCTCAATCCATGGGACCCACAATATGAGCTGCAAGATATCTCCAATATTCTCTAAGATTTTGGAGAATATTTAGAGATATTGTCTTCAAGATTGTGAAGAATATTTTGGGAGATTGTTTAAGATCTTGTGGGACCCAAGAACTTGGCTAATAAGCCAAATATTGTGGCAACCATGATTCATTTTCTTCTCTTCATAAATCTTATTTATTTTAAGAAGTCTTTTATTATTTAGCGAATTGATTTTATTAGAAGATCTAGAATTTAGGATTTTATTTTATTTTATTCTCCATGTAATGTCTATTTAAAGGCCACATTAGGTCAATGAAAATCGGTTGAAGCTATTTTGAAAAAAAAAAAAATTGAAACACATGTGGTGTTTATGAGGGTTACAACCCTGGTCTCTTCTCCTAGGGGTTAAGTCATGTAATCCCCTTCTATCCCTCTGTCTCCTCTCTCCTCCATTGCTCTCCACAAGTCTTAGTCTCTTTCTTTTCCTTTTTACTTTATTTCTTTTTTGCTTCTTTAATACTATATCTTGCTAATTTGTTAAATTTTTTGCATTATTATTATTCTTTCTTTTAGTTAAAGAAATCATTAAGAAGCTTCAATAATCGATATTGATTTCAATCTTGATTGATTTCTTTGATATAAGTTGAAAATCAAACTTATCCCTTCTTTCCTTTTGCTATTTCCTATAATCAAGAATCCTAATTTCAATTCTGTTTATCTTGAATCCATTATTGTGAATTTTAATTATGTAGGATCCTTTCCAAAAGGGTATCCTGCATCAATGGCACACTAGTCAAAAGTCACACTACTAACAACACTATAGACCAGTTAATCAACCATAACCTCCATTTTAGTTTCTTGAACAAGAACCATATCCAGCTTGAATTTGGACATGCATTCACAAACCAGCCTCCTTTTTTTAACTGCCCCAGCCTTCTTACATTCCAAGAGATGATCTTCACAACTCAACTTTGTTTTTACCCCTCACAGATCTCTTAACCACTTCATTACAAGAAGAACCTAACACACTATCATTCATATCACATTCCAAGTTTTTCAATTCCCTATTCCCCTTTCCTTTTTTGATTGACTTTTCCAGCTAAACATCTTCCCCCACTTGCACATAGCCTGAAAGTTAGGTCTCAACTCCTCTATTAAATACCTTTAGCCCCATCTTTCCCACAAAATAATCAATACCCTTTCAAAACTACCATCCACAACACTGTCCTCCCTAACCCTAGTCAAATCCTGATTGATAGGCAAGCTATTATGGCAATCCACATTCCCAACTAGAGCAATAGAAGAACCTGAAGTAGCATCATGAAGCAAGGAAGTGATAGGAGTAATCGAACCAAAAAGATAAGGAGACATGTGAATATTCGAATTCAAATTATGGGAAGAGGACAAGGAGGTACCTAGAAAAACATAAGAGCCCTAAGGAGATGAAAACTGGTCTTGGCCCCCAGTCAGAAGTAACATCTCGTCATGGTTAGGAGACTCAACCGCACTAACATCTGGTATTTGTTCCATCAAAGAAGAGGCCGATTGCACACACCGATCAATCTTAAAATTAGATGCCATCGTAGAGTTGTCATAATCAACCAATCACAGTTGCCTCCCTACAATGAAAATTCTTGAGAGTCCACTGTCCACAAGAGAATCCCTTATATCATCTTGAACAGCATCAATGAAGTACTCATCATCAAAAGCCACATCATAGAGACCACCATCCTTTCGTATTCCTTTGAATAGCAAATCACCTAAACCCAAGGGATTGGTGATTGAGTTTAAAGAATAGCCTTCCTCAAACAACAGTGAGAGTCACTAGCTAAGGAAATTTAGGAGAGAGTTCGAGAGTGGCAAACTCTGCACACTCCGATGCCATTGGAGTTACTCCAGAGCTTTTAAAGAAACAAGGCATGATTTTAATCATCCCTACTTCTTCCACCGAAGAAGGGGCAAAAGGAGTCTTTGCGATCTTTAGAATCCAGAGAAAAGCTCTGGAGATTCCCTTACACTTGTCATCGTTGAACCCTACCTATCATTCTTAGTCCAAAGAGAAATCGCACTATGACCATCGCATTCACCAACTATGGCTTCTTTGATGCCCCTTCAATGATAGCTCCACCAGAGTTTCTCCCCCACCACGAACCCTTTTTCCTTCATAAAGTCTCCCAAACTAGTAACTCTTTTTGGAGCAAAAGCCCTAAGGCTCAAAGACATATCCCTTGACCTAGAAGAGTCGACTGCAAAAGATTTAGCCAATCAATTTAGCCGGTTAGCCATAACTGGGTTAGCGTGATGGTCACTTGAACTTATCGGGTCTAAGCACCTGCCCACTCCATATCCAGCATCCTTCTAACGCCATATCCATCTCCCTCCCAATTTTGATTTCTCAATTTTGCACTTCCCTTGATACCCCCATCCAATGGCATTGAAGAGGAGCCCTATTCAAAATTCAAAATTCGAACAACTTTTCGCTCTCCCCCAACTCGTTTGGCATGTCCTTTCCATTTTCAATCTCCACTACATAATTTGTAGACAAATTTCTTGATCGAATGGCAGTTGAAAGATTGGGTGGACGATTAGGATCGATCCAAATCGACAGGGGAGGAGGTTCCATGTTGTCATCTTTACCTCTCGACATCCCCTGGTTTGCGGAGTAATACCGCCATCATCCACATGAAACATCAACACAGGCATCTCCACCTCCACAACCACTAGAAAACCCCCATCTCCCAATATTAATGGTATCAATCTAGGGATGTCACCCAACGATTCAACGGCCACCCTCATATGAACTATTAGGATGACTTCTTTCTTCACCAAACGCCCATCCACCTCTATTAGCCCACAACATCTACTTCCAATCGCCAGGAAAACCTCTTGTTTCCATTCAAATAGAGGAGGTCCCCATATTGAAACCCAACGATTCTCCTTCACGGCCTCGAAGGGGATAACAGTCATTTCCGGCAACCACTTATGGAATGTAACCACTCCTTTTCCAATTAAGAGATGGCTTGTAGCGAGAACATCCGCAAGCTCATCTCCATTAAACATTGCAAACAGAGACCGATAAGATGAATACCCTGTGGGAAGCATTGCATACCCCTCAATTCCACTTCTCCTGAATCGCTGGGAGACAGCAACTCCAACAGATTTCCAAGGTACATTGACCCAACACACATCACAAATGACGACGTTATTCCACTAAGGCTTCTCTGCAGGTCAAACCCAATGAGGCTTGGATAGATTTGCAGCATGAAGATCCCCCCAGGAATCCCTGCTTTGGCTTAGAGTTTCTGACCAGAAAACACCCGCCGTTTGCCTAAGAATCTCCTCAAAACTCTTCCAGCCCAACATGCCATCCCCTTTTGGAACTATAACAAAGGGATTGCAATCCTTTGGCTTCCACTCACATTGTCAGATATATCTACCCTAGTCATTGGATCTCCTAGACAGAAACAGAGAACCCCCTTTAAATCTGATCGTAGACTGTAGTTCATCTCCCTTTCTTTTCGCAGACCATCCCCACGAAAGCCACCACCTGCTCCAGACTTGGCAATGGAAACCCGATCTTATAAGGCCTTCCCTTGCATGGTTCCATCATGTTGAAGACTCCATCATCCGCTACCAACTCAAAATAGACCAGAATTAATAGTCCGTTTCTAATGGAAATGACTGGATCAAAGCTGCTAGTCCAAGAGATATGAAAGAAACATTTGAAATGCTTGTAAAGGTCCAAGAAAAAAAAAAGTTGAAACAAAATAATTTTCAAATGATAAGTATATTTATTTTTTCTTCCTCGGGAGAAAGACACTTTAATTTATGGATAGAAATCTGCTATATATCAACTGCAAATACCTCTTATTTATGGTACCATAATGAAACTTGGGTTTCCCAGCCTTGACATCTTCAACATACTGTAGCCACAGAAAATGGAATGCATAGATTAGACTGATCTTTCATGTTAACAATGTTACACCTACAATGGCATAGTATCTGTATGTGTGTCTGTGTGTGCCGTAATCAAAGAATAAAATCATAATCAGATCCATCACATACCAAATTCAATGTAACCAGCATCGACGAAAATGCCAGAGAATCATACGGTATATCATCGAGTGCAAAAAGCTGGCAATCCAGAGACTCAGGACCTGGTGAAAAATGGGGCTTCTTCAGCCTCCCTCTGAAAATCATGTAAATCTGTTCCACGTATACCATCAATGAATACACAAACACTTCTACCAAGACCAGAGAGAGAAAAACTAATGTAAAAATAATTAAGTAATGAACATTTTTCCCTCACTTGGCCAATAAGAGGGACATCTAGTTGAGCAAACGGTGACAACAGTTCCACGTCTGCACCTGCTTCCTCCCAAGTTTCCCTGATTGCCCCTTCTGCTGCAGACTCCCCAATTTCCAGGTAGCCAGCAGGAAGAGTCCTGCGTTGACAACATCTAATGCTCTTATGCTCTTAATGCAGACAACATTGCATGCTTCAAAAGCCAGTATCATATAATCATGAGGGGTTTGAATAAGTATATTTTGTATGAAGAAAAAAGAGAAAAAAAAAATAAAGGAAGAAAAACAGAAAATAAAACAATAAGTTCAAAATACAATACATACCAAAGGCCATAAGATGGTTGAATCTTCCGCTTACAAAGTAGGACTTTGCCATCATGCTCAATCAAGCAACCAACCACCTGTATGAATCAGTTCAAAAGAAACAGATCCTAGTATAGCGTAAATGTAAATAATTGGAAGAAATAAATTGTGGACCAAATTTAGAAGGACATATTGGATCATGAAAGAAAAACCCAGTAGAACCAAACCTGGAAGAGCATGCCCTTCTTATGGTGGTTATACTTAAAAATTATATGCTTGTCCTTTATAATAATTACAACAATAACAATAATAATAATAGTAGTAATATTAATAGTAATAATAATAGTAACAGCTAGAACCGAAATATTGAGTGATAAGGTTCAAATAAGCAATTGAAAGCAAATGAAAGAGATGCTGTTTCCAGAGGCAGCCAAAATCACTTGCAGGTGGTGAGAGAGATCCTATTCTTCAAGATAAATCATTATCCGACTTTTGACCAGCAGAGAATCCAGAAGGAATTAATCAACTTTCAATTAGGTATGCAGTCCAATGATCAAATCAAACCTCATGGATGTCAATTCTAACAATGCCGGATGGGAGCCTGGGGATTGTTGAGCTGAGAGAGAAATCATCGACTTGAACAATCCAGGATTCCAGATGGGGTCTCAAAAGAGGACAAAGCGGAGGCCCTGCTCAATCATATGCACTCACCAGGTCAGCCTTTTACATTTCCTAAATTCCATTTTCTGTTCTGTTATCTACTCTTGATCTCATCTTGGTGCACAATCAATTGGGGATAGGAATTGTATCCAAAAAATCAATATTTCCCAGGATCCAAATACCCAAGACGAGAGAGTAGATAGGCAGATTGTTGTTTTTCAGAGGAAGGAGGTTGATGCTTGCTAATCAAGTCTTAGCCATTGAACAAATATTCATCATTCAGAGTGAAGAGGAAGCTAGGGAAGTTTGGCTTGACAAGCTGCACAGGAATTGATTGAATGTACTACACCTTAGCAGCAAGGTTCAAAATGTTGGTGTTGGTGGAAATGTCAATCAAGCCAAAATAAAACATATATCGGAAATTTCGGAAAGAAATATTGTAGCAATCATGAAAACTTAGGAAGCATATTCTAATCTAACTACAATGCACAAGGAAACAAATAGATTCAATAGGAATGATAGCCTATTTTAGTACACTTATTCATGAGAACATCAGGTCCAGGCGCGAGTTCCAGGTTTACTAGAGGAGGCGTTGGAGATATGTGCCTATATTATGGTTCCATTAGGGTCTTTTATTTTATGTCATGTTATTTTATGTCTCTTGTTGGAGAGGGACACATGTTTGTGAGGGTATTTCAATCATTAGTAGTTGTTTGGAGGTATTTTTGTTATTATTCGTAGTTTGGGGTTATTTTGGGATGTGAATCATGAGATAGGGGATATTTTTGTCCATCTTCTAATTTTTGTACAAAAGTCTGGTCATGGGACTCTATTTATAGAGCCCATGACCAGTCTTTTAATTTTTGCAAGATATTTAAATTTTTGAGCTCACGTTTTCTCACTTCTCCCTCTCCTTTGTTGGTGTTGTAGGATGGAGACCCAAAACCCTAAAATGGGACTAGGCCTCCACCTAGTTTAACGTTGGTGGTGGGGGCCACTATTCTTCTTTTTATCTTATTATTTTTTTCAAATTTTGTTTGTTAAAACAGTGGTGTTTGTACGAAACTCATCACCACGATCACTACTGCAAGGGTTTATTTGATCCAACACTAAGGAAGTGTTGGATGATCCAAGAGGAGTCAAGCCCCAGCATCAAAAGACAAGTTTTGAAGAGATTTTTATGAACTGATTCAACCCCAAGCGTGAAATAGAGCAGACAAGTTTCCCTGGGAGATCAAACACCACACCCTAGCAGCCAGGTCTTTGATCGACTAGTTTTCTTCATGTTATTTCCCCTCCTTGGAAGATCCTAGGCGATTCAACCATCATCCAAAAGGATCAGCCAACATCGATTTGTGTTCTCTGTCTTCCAGTTCAAGCGTGAAACAAGGTCCTCCTGACCATTTCACAAGATCAGCGACTAGACCTTCCTTCCTACAGTTTGATGCAATTTGATCTTCTCCAGATCTCCACCACCCCTGTAGGATGCTATATCATCCCTTCAACCATTCCAACAATTAGGTTTTGCAGAACTTCTATGGGATTTCATCAACTGTAAGCATGAAAATAGGCCATAAAAGGATTTTATGATTTGGCCTAGTATTCCCTCATACCACAGGCTTTGATCGAAGGGCTTTTACCAGGGTAATCCTAACCCTTGGGCGACCCTAATGGGTGGGTCCCATTTTTGAAAATTTCAAAAATTTCAAAATACTCAAGTAGGGTACCAAAGGCTAGCGGCATTGCCTATGGGATGTAAATTTTCTGAAAATTTTGGAAATTTCAAATTTGAATCTCATGGACTGGGAAATTGATTACAATCAACCTTAAAAGCATTAAGGGGTTATTCTACACCAAAATCAGGTATTGATTCTTTTCATCAGGCTCCACCCTCAAATTTATTGAAGTAGGGATTTTTGGCATGTTGTGGCATATGGCCTGGAATTGAGTTTTCAATTTCCTGACCTAAACTGATCACCCTTAGAATAACATTTTAAACCTAACTATATTTCAAACCTATCTTTAGACCTTTTCTCGTTAATCCCTAAATTATTTGACTTGTTTCTCTTGATTTTGGCTTAATTTAGGCACTTTTCTAGGCCTTGCCTAAATTTTCTCAATTATTAAATTTGTGTATCTTACTGATAATTCAAGCATATTAATTAGGTCTTTAATTATTCTAATTTTGTAAGCCCTAATTTTTCTATTACATGTTGAGCTTAATTTAAAAATTGCCTGAATTAGCATGTGGACTTACGAATAGGAATCTTGTTTATTTTTCTTTAGTACTTTAGTTTATTTATTCTTATCTCCTGTGCACCCACTCACTATCTTATATGCATGCTACATCACTTATAATTTAATATTCTTTAAAAGTACACATGTACACATAATGGTTGACAAACATATTATAATGTAACCATATAAACATAAGGGAACAAGTAGATTCTTTCTTTTATTCTTTCTTTTCTTCTTCCTCTCCTTCCTTCTACTTTTTTTTGGAATTTTTGGTTTTTCACATAATTTTTTTATCATAACAACACAATGTCAACATCGTACATCATGACGACAGAAAAATGAATTTTTATAATGTACTTAATGTTTTGTGTCAGACCTCGTAGACATGGACACATGTCAGAAAACATTTCGAGACATTTGATACCATGCTCAGTAGTGTGGGAAGTCAAATATCAGTCTCTTAATAAAAAGTGTTGAAGAAAAAGATGATGAAATCATATCTAAGTGGGTGCTCAATAAGCTAGAAGGATTCAGTACATTTTTGGGTCTGTCTAAAAGGAAACTCAACACCTTTATAGAAAAATTGAAAAATGATGTACAAAAAAAGAAAGGGGGTTCAATTTCCGAATCAGGAGATAATTGATGCTTGAGAAAAGAACTAAAAAAACTTGAGAGCAGTATCAATTATAACAAAGGATAAGGATGGTAAAGTTAAGGCAATGAAAAGGAAAGGATCTATTGAGGATGTGATCCATTAATTTAAAAATCATCTCTTAGAATGTGCAAGGAATAGGCAATAAAGATAAGTGCCTAAACATTATACATCAAAAATAAATAAGTACCTAAACATTTGTTAAGGTGTCCACAAATTCAGGTCTGGTATTCTTTTGTCTCTAGGAACCAAAATTGAGTCGATCACCGAAAATTTGGTTAAAGAAGTGTGGAGATTAAGAGCATCAGCCCGACTTATTATTCCTTCATGGGGGCTTTGGGAGGTATTATTATCATTTGGAATAGGGAGAAAGTGGAATTTATTGATCATGAAATATGTGCATTCTCCTTGCCTCTTCAATGTTATCGGTTGGTAAAGAAGATGGTTAGGTTTTTTCTAGATTTTATGAGCCAAATCTCTTAAAGGAAGTGGATGATTTCTTTAAAGAATTGGATGAGGTCGAGGCAAGATGGAATCTCCCGTGGTGCATAAGGGGAGATTTTAACTTAATCAGATTTCCACATGAAAGGAGAGAAGACTTGAGGATGGGTAATAGAATAGCCAACTTTGGGGGATTTATCGATGCCTCAATTAAAGAAGCAAAATTTACATCGTCAAACTCTGGAGAGGCCCTCTCTTAGCAGACAAAACTGGTTCCTGTTTTGTAATGAGTGGGATGATCTATTCCCGGGTATGATCCAAAGTGCCCTTCCTAGATCGACCTCAAAACATACCTTATTCTTCTAGAATCCCTAAGAATGAATTGGGGACCGACACCTTTTAGGTTCACAAAAATGTGGTTTCAGTCAAATGAATTCTTTGAGGTTGTTGATCAAGAATAAAACAAGGAAGAGTTCCAAAGTACCCCAAATTGTAATATTGCCCAAAAGTTGAAGGTACTTGAGAAGGTTTAGAACAGAGACAGTGTGGGCGCTTTCAAAGCCAATAAAGATAAATGTTTAGCGAACGTTAAGTCTTATTATGAGTTAAAGAGAAGTCTTACAAAAGAAGAGAGAACATCCAGGGATAAAAGCAAGACTATATTGAAAACCGAAGAAAAAAAAACAACCAAAGAAAAACAAACAAAACAAAGCATCACCAAGAAGGTGATGGAACACAGCCAAAAGAGACCTCACCGAACACCCACAAGAAGAATTACAACTCCTCACACTACAAAGCATTCCACTCTCCCTCGACAAAATCAATTATAATAGACATCCACTCAAAAAGAGTTTTATAAATATGTAAAACCAAGTCGCTATGGACCCTCCTCTTGTCCTAAAAAATCCTCAAGTTTCTTTCCTTCCAAATCCCCCAACAAATGGCCCCCGGAAGGAGCGCCCAAATGGTCACAAAGATTCCCTCCAACCTATAAGTCTCCCAACCTGAGATCAAAGCGCTAAAATGGTTAAGAAAAGCCCAAGCAATATCAAGACGAGAAAGAAAGAAACACCAAACCCTATGAGCCATGATACAATGCACAAAAATATGATCTACCGACAACTCCTCCCTCATACAAAGAATGCATCTATTAGCCAAATTTCAA
>JAOXJP010101391.1:0-14384 GCA_025762735.1 Platanus orientalis | reverse complement strand
TCTTCTTCTCTCGAAGATGAGAACCGATGTCCAACTCCATCGGTTAAACCCGAGTTGGTGGCGACTCCAAGAAAAGCTTAAACCTTGTAAAAGGGTTAGCAACCTCTCACGCACCGGCCTCAGGCGCCGAAGAGTGGACCCAGAAACCACGGGCGGGCAGGGGCATCCGAACCCCTCCCGAACGTCGATGTCTACACATACAGAATTGGTGGGCATCCAATGTCATCTTCATATATTGGTGTGACCCAGTGATTGGGTACTTGAAATGGGTCATAAGATCGTCTTCACCTATTGATATGACCCGGTGGTAGGGTATCTGATATGGGTCTTAAGACCTTCTTCACCTATTGATGTGACAGTGATTAGGTACTTGAAATGTGTCATGAGACCTTTTTCACCTATTGATGTGACTTGGTGATTGGGTACCTAAAATGGGTCATAAGACCGTCCTCACCGATTGATGTGACCCAGTGATTGGGTACCTAAAATGGGTCATAAGACATTCTTCACCTGTTGATGTGACTTGGTGATCGGATACCTGAAATGAGTCATGAGACCATTTTCACCTATAAATGAATCCATGTGATTGGATCAAAACAGAATCCTCGAATCCAAATAGTACTCTAAATCCATGCATATATAGAGTAGTTTATAACTACAGAAGGATACAATGTAAGAGATGTTCATGTAGTAAATAACAACTTATATGTGAAACCATGTAAAGCCCATGCTCAAAACCAAACCGAAAGTAATAGCTCATATTCACACCAAAATCAAGTGCTTATAATTTCTCTTATAACTTTCCAAAAGTAATAAGAGTATAAGAAATCCAAAAAATACATGTGAATGCAATGATACTAATGTGGTACTCATCGGATTAATTGTAAGTGGATAAAATCAGGTGAGAAGCATAACAATAGTATTAATGACCAACTAGCATTTGAAATTGAATAAGCAACGACACTTGGAGCTAATCAAATTAAAAGAGATTGTCAACTAGCAATAATGGTATGGATAGAACTCTCAATTATGGGGAAATCAAAGCAAACATCAAACATATGAAATAGAAATAATTTTCACCCTTTGAATTTCATAAGGATCCCACATTCTTACATTCAATCATAGAGAGAAACTTATGATTCCAATGAATATATAATAGTAAAACAAGAAAATGAGTAAACCTTAGTTAAAACATACTCAAATTAGAGTAGACATAGTAACATACCCATAGAATCCAGATTTCATGTAAACAAAGGTTTTTACCAAGGCATAAGGGAAGAAATCACTCTATAGAATAAATAGAATTGTTGAATTTACATGGACCTAGCAATAAGTGGTAGCAAATTGTAATCCCATCCGTAATGACAATAAAAAATAGTGGAAATGTAGAAAAACAAAGGAGAAGAACAATCAACATGAGAACTCACTAATCCTCTATGGATCTGGTGTTTGGATGAGAAAACTTACTAAACTTAAAAATAAAGCAAGTAAAGAATGAAGAAACTAAAATACCAGTTTAATGGAATAATAACTATGAATAAATAGTAGAAGAAACAAGGAAGTAGTACATCATGTATGAACTCTCACTATTTTTGGTCTTCCTCTTTTTTCAAGGTCTAAAATCCTCCAACACCTTCTTCCCTTAGTCTTAATCCTCCAATTGGGGAAGAACTCCACACTTAGCTCCCAATTCTCCCAAACCTCTCTAAGTCGTTCGCTCTTTGTTTAAATGAGGCTAAATGGCCTAAATTAAGTGTTATTAGGGTTATAACTCATCTAAGATGAGGTCCCACAAGTGTGGGGGTCCAATGGGTGAAAACCAGATCACCTAATGGAAAAAATAACAATTTTTGATACTTTCGGTATTTTTCCTAACTCTAACTAGTCAGGGGTTTGGTGACTGGTTAGGACACCTCCAGAGGATGATGCCCCATCTCCCTAACTTGTCACACGCGGGTCAAGGGTTTTCAACCTAAACACCTTGTGGTAAAACAGTCTAAAATTTCTCTAGGAAACTCCTTTCCACAAACCGTTTAAAGTGTTGGAAATTAGACTCTTAGATCTTTCTAATGATATGTGGTTTGTACTCTTATTCACTTGGGATTGGTCTAGGTGTACCCATGAAATTCCCCAAATGCATTCTTGGGACAACTTTAGAACGTGACAAATTCATGGTCACTTGGGTTCTTCACTTGTAACTCACTCTAAAGGATTCCTAAACCACTCTATGGTTTTTATAAAACATTTGAAATGACAATTTTACTCTTACAATAAAATTATAGTTTTGGCCTTTAAGTGCAACATGGGGTATTACATGTTTCATGTATGGCTGGAACAACAACCATGATTACACTGATTGCTCCTTGAAATTAAACTAATTACAATCACAAAATAACTAGCCATGGCCATTATCCCCTAGTTCTTGTGCTCCTTTGCTATCTCCTTTGAATGGCGCAGTGGTTTAAGGACTTGTAGTCTCCTTATAGAGTGGATGAACATTAGACGTGTGTGGCTTGAAAGCTGTGAGAGAAGATGGTTTCAAGCAAGCTAGAAGACTTGAGAGGTGAAAAGTATGAATGAAAAGTGCCCAAAACTCCAATTTTCTTGTTTATATCTTACTAATGAAGAGTTTGTTGAATTGTAGCTCCTTATCTTCTAGAAAACTTGCTAATGTGGCTGCTTGTGTACCCTTCGTCCCAACTTGATGCGAAGTCTATGGCTGAGATTGGACTCCTTAACTTTGAAGGAATGCTTTATTGCACTTATCTCATCCATTGTTTATAGCATTTGATGAGACATTGAAGACTTACTACAATTGGAATGCTTGTGGGTGTATGAATTGGGAGACTTGTGCATGAGTTAAACCATTTTACTAGTCTTTTGGGCACTTTAGGAGTCCAAAGCTGGTCGCAACTACTAGGTGTCAAAATATAAAATTTTAATAATTTAGGTTTTCATATTTGTTAGTCAGGATTGATCTGATTGGTCGCGACTGACTCCATTCACAACTAAACTACTTCAGTCATGAGCCTCGTCTTTCATTCATGGTAGGGGTATTTTGGTAATTTTGTAATTAATGAAAATTTTTTGTGTCAACACGAGCAATGCCTTTTTCTCTACTCAAAATCTTTCCCATGAAATTTTATGCCATTATCAGTTCTCAAATACTTTACCTGCTTGCCTGTTTGCTTCAACCATTGCCAACCATTTCTTAAAAGTGGCACAGCCTTCATCCTTGATTTTCAAAGTATAAACCCAAAACTTTCTGGAGAAGTCTTCAACAAACATAATCATAGATCATCCAGTTAGCTATGATCGGTCATAGGGAAATTATCGATCATCCAGTTAGCTATGATCGGTTATAGGGCAATTATCAATCATCCAGTTAGCTATGATCGGTCATTCAAGGGAAATTTTTCAAAATTTTTTTTTCGAAAAATAAATTCTTTCTTTATTTTGAAATTTTTTATACTGTTTTGCTCGACCCTTTTTAAGGGTTTTCACTCTATAAAGATGTTTTAAAGGTTTTGAAAATGTAATGACAAGAGTATTAATAGTGCAAAAACTATGAATCATTTTGAGGCGTTACTCTACAAGAACCTTGGTTACATTCAAAAATCCAATCTTCCAATCCTTCCGTCTACTTAAGCTTCATCATAGCAAAGGATTGTGAGGTCATTAGGTTCAAACTTAAGGAACCATTTCAACAGCTTCGAGAGAAAAACAGTTTTCACAAGGTATTTAAAGCTTTTGATTTGAATATTTAAATTATTCATTTTCAAAGAAAATATTAGCTATTTAAGTAGCATTTACAACTTATTTAAAGTGTATTTTTCAAATCAATATTTGCTACTGAAGTAGCCCTCTTGATCTACTAAGCCATATGTTTAAATCAGCCTAGTTAGAGGCAAATCATTAAAAAGCAACAATTCTTTATAAATACTTGATTTACCTACAGTTATATCAGCCTATTTAGAAGCATGAACATTTGAGAAATTTATTTATCATCAAATCAAATTATTTAATTTGTTGCACATCCACCGGAGCCACTATCCCTCTCCGGAGACAAAGGGGGCTGTTCTTAAGTTTGCCAGAACCACCAAATGTAGTGATTTAAGGTTTTTGTGATTAATTTTACCTTATACTCTTTGTAAGATTAATTTTACCAAATGTAGTGATTTAAGGTTTTTGTGATTAATTTTGACAGTGAACGTAAACACATTTGCCAAACCACTTTATATTGCATCTCTTGTCTCTGGTCATTGATTTACGTTATCTGCATTATCAGTGTGCCATTCACATTATCATTAATCTTGATATTTCACATGAGATTAATATTGGTTAATTGGATTACATTTAAACAATAAAATAAATAGTCAATTAACATCACAAGAGCAAATGAATATCATGAAAAAGTTAAATATCTTATTCACCCCCCTTTTGGATAGTTTGGGACTTGGAATTTCATATTCTGGTTTCCAAGTTGTGATGGAATGGTTGAGACTTAATCTAAGTCTCTGTGAGAGCCATAATTGCTTCTATGCAAATTGGAGCCTGAGGAGATCTCAAGTTTGCCTACAATAGTCATATTTTCCTACAAAGAGGCCTGAGCAAGACAAGAAATCAATTCTATTGGGATCAATCATCCGCTGGAGACACCAAAAGAAAAAGTCTATCAGAGGCATTAGACTAGAGCACTCTCCGAAGACACTAGGTACGGTTCCTTTCTTCACCGGAGCCACTAGAGGAAGTTAATTTTCTTTATTTACTTTTGTAATATAATTAACTATTAATAAAAAATCAATCAGGCTCATAGAGTGAGCCAGTCAACAGCAGACGTAGGCCAGAGTGCCAAACCACTATAAATCTCTGTGTCTTTGTGTTGTCTGCATATTTTCTTGTGCTTTTATGTTTATCTCATTTATGCAAGTTGCACAACACATTGATTGACGCTATTAGCTTGTCTCCTGTTTTGCTATAGGTAACACTATAGTGCATGACAGAGAACATTGGTTCATGATAAATTCATACAGATTTGATTTACTTGTATGTTATTCTGTTGCATATTAAAGTAAAAGTTTAAATAAATCTAAAAGTGGGCATAATAACTAAAGAATTTAAAATAAGTATAGAAGTCCTATTCGCCCCCTCTAGGATTACTTAGGACCAAAATTTCACACACAAGATTCAAAGTTGATGAGATATAAAGAGTTTTCAAGTTTGATTCTAGAATTTTTTGAACGAATCAGTTAAGAAAACACATATCCTAGTTAAATCCATGGAAAGTAATAGTAAATTGGATGAATTTTTGAGCCATTACAAAAATGTTATTGATAGGTCTGGGCTGCAAACCAACTAAAGGCTAGGATCCTTGTTGTCATCATATTGATAAGAGATACAACACAAACATCTCTGGCAAGACACATCCTCCTGTTGCATGGTAGCATTACAAGCTAAGTTTTGGACGTATATGGCATGACCTTGATCATCATCATCATCATGGTTGGTGTTGAAATGGTTTTCCGATATAGGAAGTTGAGATTAAGTCTTCCTGAAGTGCTTTGGCTGCTTGCATGTTCATGCTCCAATATAAGTTATGCTTCATCCACATGTTTCTCGGATTTCTGTTGTTACACAATGGCTATAATTCTATATAAAACAATTAAAATAATACTACAACAACTATAGAAATCAGACAATTAAATTATTGCAAATATACCATTTCAAGTATTTGCAGAGAATTAATCAAACTACTTAATATACTATTAAGAAAACTAATCAAGATTGTTGTAGAGAATTAAAAAAATTAACTAATAAAGAAATTAAATGGAAATGACTTATTGGTTTGTGCTAAGGCATGCCTAAAGGCACTTTCCTTAACGGTATTCACCTCTCTTTATTTTGATGTAGAAGGGATTTGTTGACTACTGTCCCAGGATTCAATGACACTGATCTTCTTAGACCCACACTGTATAAGAAGACGTACTGTAATGCTCCGTTTTGTACAAAAAGGGAAAAATTGTAATTTTATCCCATAAGGGTAAAGTTGTCATTTTATAGATTCTATACAAACATTAGGTTGGTTTATGAACCCTTGGACCAAGTTAGAAGTGTAGAGCCCAAGTCAACCTTGAACCGATTGATTTCGAAAATTTACCCCAAGTGTGTTTTAAGGTAACTTCACATGAAAATATGTATAAACCCCAAATTAATTGGTGGTCAAGCCATACATGTTTAAAAATATCTTGGAGTCAACTTTCCAACAAAATAAACAGTCTAGGAATAGGAGTCTCCTAGAGGAAGTTATGCTTGTTTTTCCACAACGTGTCTGTGTTGATAGGCCCACAAATTTGGGGTAACTTCCTAGGACCACCATTACTAAATCTAAGATAATTATGATAAATTCCATATACCCCTAGAAATATCTTTAAGTCTAGTTTCCAACCCAATAAACGGTAACCAAATTGGAGTTTTTTAGAGAAAGTTATGACCGTTTTAACGTGAAGGGGTCAAACTTTGAAAAAAAATCTCCAGGATGGATTCGACCCATGCCGGATGGATCCGAACTTAGTAGATCGATCCGACCAGTTTCCAGATCGATCTAACCAGTCATCGGATCTATCCGACCTCTTAGAGTTTTACAAAATTTTATCTAAAACAGTGTTGGATCGATCCGGTATTCCAACGAATTGATCCGATATCCTTTGGCTCGATCTGATACCCTTCGAATTAATCCAATTTGACCCAATTTTCATTTTTTTAAAAACCAATTTGATTTTTCTTCATTTTGGGGAGTGTGGGACCTCCCAAATCAACCAAAACCCTAAAAATATGTTAAGAAACTCTTATAATACCTTTCTTAGGTCATTAGACCCATTTAGAACAAAAGGGGTAAGGATTAAAGAGATATGGAGAAAAAGGTTGGAGTTCTTTCCCAATTGGGTAAGTTTCACTTCCAACCATGAAAATTCTTCTAGATTAGCTTGTTTTTCTACTAGAACTTCCTAGTTTCATTCTTATAATGTTAGACCTATGCCTATTTTACAGAGAAAGGTGTGAGTAGAGGTTGAAGTGAAGGTTTATTGCTTAGAGACTTTAGATTTGAGCTTTTGTAAGTAAATCTTGCTTACTATGGATGATGTAATGTATTTTCCTCTTTGATTCTCTTAGATCTCTGTGTTTTGGTTGTATAAACCTTTGAAACCTTTGAAATGTTTGAAAATCTTGATCTAACTCTTTGAATCTTGGACTTAAGCTTCTCTTATAAGTAAATCTTGCATACTATGGATGATGTGATATATCTTCATCTTTGATTCTCTTAAATCTCTATGTTTTGGTTATGAAAACCCTTTGAAACCTCTGCAAATTTTGAAAATCTTGATCTAAATCTTTGAATCTTGGACTTACATTCTCTTGTAAACAAATCTTGCATACTATGGATGATGTGAAGTAAATTTCTCTTTGATCTTTAAAGTTTGTATTTGAAACTTTTTGGAATCTCTAAAAATATGTGAAAACTTATGCTCTAAGCCATTAAACCTTGTGATTGCTAGATTCTAAGCTTCTCTAGTTAGTAAATCTTGTTTATTAGGGGTGATTTGAGGTAGATTCCTCTTTTGATTTTAGATAATGTGATGTTATCCATGGAATTCTTTGAGATTGTTGGAAATATTTGAATTCAATCCCTTGAAACATGTTATATCTATGGTTTTCAACTTGTTTAGTAAGTTTTCATGCTCCTTATGCTTGGGATGACTTTTTTTTATTGGAATCTCTGAAAATTCTTTAGGTTTTTACTTTAAACCATTGAATCTTCTTTGATCTCTAAATCTACACCCATTTTGTGAAAGATTATTGTTCTTAAACCTTATGCGGACTGATTTCCTTTAAGAAATCCTTTAGAACATGTGAAATCTTAACTTTTCCCATGTAAATTTTTAAAAATTTGTGTGAATTTGTGAATCCTTTGAAATCTATTCTATTTGTGATCAATTTGAAATGTAATCTTATCTTGCCTTTTCGTTTAGAACACTAGAAGTGAAATTAGCTGACTTATTTGATTTGATTCAATGGAATACATGTGAATTTCTGTGGAAATATATTAAACATGTTGATTCTATTAAACTCTATGACTCCTATGTGATTATGTGAACCATGTGACCCTTTGAATCCTATTACGTGATTGAATCATTGACTTTATATGAAATCTTAGTAAATCATTGTGGCTCCGGAGTTATGAATATCGAATTATACACTAACATTGAATCTAAGTGAACCATGTGCCTTTGAGATGATTGATTTATGAAAATGTCATGTTTACGATTGCTTTACACATTATAAAAACATTCCGATTATTAAAACTATGTGGACCTTTGGACTTATTGATGTGAACCCTTTTGGACTTCGAACCTTTGACCCATTTTGGGCCTAGTCACAGGGGTAAGTGTGACCATTGATTATGTGTGCCTTGATACCAGACTAAGTGTATCCTTGACTATTTGGGTTTACTCACAAGACTAAGTGTGAGAAAATACGTCAGACATACTCTTTGGGTCACTAATATTGGCCCTCCTACTTGGAGTAATAACAAGGACATTGGCCCTTCTCTTTGAGGTCATAACAAGCACATTGGCCCTACTCGTGGGGTTTGACATGAGATCAGGACCCTATACATGGGGTTGGCTAGAGCATACGAATATTTTATATTGAACCTTTAGACATCGAACATTTGACTTTTCTCGACATTGTACTTTGGACTCCTTCGAACATTGAACCTTGTGAATTTAAAACATTGTGAACATCGAACTTAGAACACTTTGAATCTTTAAACTTCCAATATTGAACTTCGATCATTGTGAACGATGCAGACTTCAAACACTTTGAACATTGAATTCTGAACACTTCAAAATCATAAAACATTGAGTCTCTTGAGACTAACATATATCATCGAATTTGGGAGCTTTGACCTTTACATTGAATTATTATTCAAACTTAGATTTTTGTACTGAACCATTGGCTTCTGTCAGACATGTGACGATTGATATTGTTGTATTAGCATGATTGTGATTACTACTTCGATATCTGTTTAGCTTGTATTGACCTTTGGACATGCTAGTATTCAGATGTGTGCTTTACTTCAGATTATTTATAGTTTGCTAGATTTCATATAGGCTAGGACTAACCTAGCCGTTTATTTTTTAGACTAACAACTGTTGCAGATCCTCCATCTAAGCAACTTGCTATGGCATCCACAACTTTCTTTTGTCTTTCTTTTCCTTATTTTGGACATATCTTAGGACCCCCTTTATGTTGGGTCCATATTTTTAGACTAGTAGATGTTTCCCTTTGTATATTTGGGTGAGAGGTTACCTTAGTGATATCTCTCTTTTGATTTTATGTTAGACTATTATGATCTTAGTGGATTTTGGATTACGCTTCCGTATTTTTATCGAACCAAATGTGTATGGTTGTTGACTATTGAACACACTTATGCAATTATTGAAATATGATTATTGAACTAATTGGACATAAGGAAAATTAATGAGGACTGTTGGATCTTACTTTTGGGCCCATGATTTGGGCCACTCTTATGTGGATTACTTGATTTATGAATAGTAATGAATCTGAATCTGTGGCGATGCGGATCCATATCCGAATCCGGGTTTCCAGGGTGTTATAGCATGGTATCAGAGCAGTCAGGTTTGGATTTTGTAGATTTAAGTGATGATTATAGTTTGGAGTGTCTATGGATTTGGAATTCTGTAATTGGATAAGTGATTTTGTGAACATTTGGAGTTAAAGGAAGATAAATTGGAAAACAACGGAACATTTTAGAGAATTAAACTGAGATTGTGATATATTGATGATTGATCTTATATTTGAGGATTTTACTGAATTATACTTGAGGATCTTGTAGAGAATTGTGATTTAAGATATTAGTTGAGTTCATATGTCCTATAGATTCTAAGTATGTGATTTATGTGATTATAGGTACATGATGCCTCCTAGGAGTACTAGAGGGTCTGCTTTAGCACTAGAGAGGGATCCCTTCGAGAGAATATTGGGAGCTATTCATGGCCTAGCTGAGGTCCTAAAGGAGCATATCAAACAGTGAGAGGCAACCTAGAGCACGGGACAATGGGAATGAGAACCATTGATTAACCATTTCCAGTGGATGAGGCCACCAGAGTTTAGGGGAACCACAAACCCCATGGAGGCCAAGTCTTGGATGATGCAGCTTGAGGAGATATTTGGAGTTATAGGCTACATGGATGACTAGTGCCTTGCCTTGACCACGTTCATGATAAAGGGCGAGGCCAAACATTGGTGGAACACCATGAGGGATACCTTGGTGGGAGAGTATGATGAGCCTCCTACTTGGATGGCATTTCTTGAGGTATTCAGGGACTATTATTTCCCACCCAGTGTCCACGAGGAGAAGGAGCTAGAATTCTTAGAGCTTGAGTAAGGCAACATGATAGTGCTTCAGTACAAAGCCAAAATTATTGAGTTGGCTCGCTTTTCCCCACAGGTCATTGCCAATGACTCCATGAAGGCAAGAGAATTTCAACGAGATTTCAGGACTAACATTCGCTCCAGCATGTCTATACTACGGTTGAACAACTTCATGGATGTTGTTCAGACTGCTCGCATTACCGAGCGTGAGTGAAGAGATGCAGAGGATTCACAACAAGGGCAAGAAGAGAGATATAACTGCAGTAACTTGTTGAGGGGACTTTGCTCGTGCCTAGAACCGGAGGAGGACAGAACTGATGCTGAGAGCACCTACGATGACATGCAATAAACGTGGCAAGAACCATATTGGTTAATGTAGATGGGCAGTTGACACTTGCTTCAAGTGTGGGAAGGCTGGCCACATGATTAGGGATTGCCCATTTCTCCAGGCACCGACCACAACCAAGCCAATTGGCGATGAACAGAGGCCGAGGGTTCGAGGCAGAGTTTATGCAGTCACTGAGTAGGATGCAGAGGCTTCCAAGACCATTGTGGCGAGTATACTTCAATTTTTTTCTCGAGATGAACATGTCCTAATTGATCTGGACCCACACACGCTTTGTTGCAAACGATTTCATACAGCATGCTAACACTACACCTATGCACATGGACTTCATTTTAACTGTTTCTACTCCATTGGGCAAGACTATGTTGGCAGAACTTGTGTGTAAGGCTTGTACACTTAGGATTGGGGATGAAGAGTTGACCGTCGACCTTATATTGTTAAACTTGGATGATTTCAACATCATTTTGGGGATGGAGTTCTTAGCTTCCTACCATGCCACAATCCATTTATACACCAAAGAAGTTGTCTTCCAAATATCAGGTCAAGCAATGTTCTCTTTTCAAGGGACAAAGAAAGAGTCATTTTCAAGTTTGATCTAGGCTATCCAAGTTGGGAACATACTCTACAAGGGGGGACAAGGCTACCTAGCTTATGTCATAGAAGATGAAAGGATGACTCAACAGCAAAGAATGTATCAGTTGTAAGGGAATTCATGGATGTATTTTACGAACATCTACCTGATCTACCACCATATCGTGAGATTGAATTCGTGATTGATTTGGTTCTTGGCACGGGACCAATTTCTATAACTCCATACTAGATGGCACTGACAGAACTCAAGGAGCTTAACTACCGATGGGGCGCACCGATGTTGTTTGTGAAGAAAAAGGATGGAACAATGCGGTTGTGCATTAACTACCGACAGTTGAACAAGGTAACAATCTAGAACAAGTACCCACTCCCAAGGATTGATGACTTATTTGATCAACTTCAAGAAGCAACGGTATTTTCTAAGATTGACCTAAGATCGGGATACCACGAGTTGAAAGAACGAGCAAAATACATACCTAAGACCACATTTAGGACTCGCTATGGACACTTCAAGTTCCTTGTGATGTCCTTTGGACCGACTAACGCACTCACCACCTTTATGGACTTGATGAATTGGGTGTTCAAGTTGTTTTTGGATCATTTTGTCATTGTGTTCATTGATGACATCTTAGTCTACTCCAAGAACCAAAAAGAACATGAAAAACACTTACAGATTGTCTTAAAGACTTTGAGATAAAACAAGTTATATGTCAAATTTAACAAGTACGAGTTTTGGTGCCTTTGCACACTTCCCCATGAAAAGATCTATAGATTTTACAATATTTAATTTTTTCGTTATACGTAATTCAAACGTTCAAAAATATCTTTTAAAATTTTTTTTCTTTAAACACAATCTATAATTTCCACCAAAGGCCACCGGAGATAAAGGGTGAAAAGATGTCATACGATCTTGGGCCCTGCTTTAATGAGAGTGTAGTCCCATCTTTTTATCTTTTGGGTACGGACACATGGACCTTCATCATTATAGCCGCATGAAGTGTCCGACACCACTTTGCAATGCTTACCCCGACCCCTCCAATGTCTCCTAGGGCGTTGGCATCCCGTCCTTAAATCGTAATAATATTGTAAGAATGAATCAAGAGAATATTTTATACGTTGACTCCTAAGTTGTGCCAACGTCCGCCGATGGTCAAGCAGGCGGAAACATCAGTGCCAAAAGTGATTTTCACTTTTTAGGGGCGTGTGTAAATCACTTCTGATGCTGATATGGTCGTCCTTTGACCTAGGCGTTTGCCTACACCAAGCATAGAAAAGCCTCGCTGAGTGACTCCAATCTAGGATTTTATACGCCGACCCCTAACCTATGCTGTGCCCGGCAATGGTCAAGCGGGTGAAAACATCAACGCTGAAAGTGATTTTCACTTTTTGGGGGAGTGTGTAAAACACTTCTGAAGCCGATGTGGCCCCCCGTTGACCTCGGCATCTGCATATGCCGAGTGTAGAAAAGCCTCACCGATCTCATTACGATTTGATGCAAGGAAAATGAAACTTCACGAGGAATCACCCTAACTATATGGAATCTTTTGCTTTTAATTTAAGTGAACACTATGGTTTTAAGCTTATACCTCACTTTCACCAATTGAGATCGTCTGTAGGCTAGCCTACAGGCCAACCCTGTAGGCTGTGGCCTATAGGAGACATGTGGCTTTCCACTCCCTCCCTTTTATTTTGCAAAACAACCCTCTCCCTTTTTTTAAACGGGAAAACCCATCCTCCCCTTTTTTTGCAAAATCACCCCTCCCTTTTTTAAAACACTAGGGTGTATGCATTGGATTTTGTGTACACCAAATCCATGTGCAAATCATGCCCACGGACCAAAGGTGAACACATTAGCACTACAAAGTGATAAGCGCGCCTCAAAAAGTGTAAATCACTTTTCGGCACTGATGTGTCCACCCCTTGGTCTGTGTGCATGATTTGCACACAGATTTCATGCACATGAAATCCGGGCTCATGGGTGTAATGTTTGACATGACCCGTGAGCCAGACATGAACCCAACATGAAATAACCGGTTTAGGGTGGACTGTAAACGTTTTTGGGTCAAATGAGTCAACCCTCTTTGGCACGATTAATAAATGGGTCGGGTTGAGATGACATGAATCTAACCCACCAACATGAATTACCATATAACCCATAAACCCGACACAAACCTAAGACAAAATAAGAGGGTTAGGGTTGACTGTAAATGGGTTTTGGGTCAAAGTGGCTCAACCTGCTTTGACATGATTAAGGGTTAGGGCGGCAGGTGGGGAGTGTTCTGATACAGCCACAGTAACCCTCCCTCTCAATTGGTGGCAATTCATGTTGGCGGGTCAGGTTTGTGTTGTGTGGAAATAAGGGTCTATGACTATATGGTTTAACCCTAACCCGACCCATTTATTAATCATGTCAAAGCAAGTCAAGCTGCTTTGACCCAAAACTAGTTTACAATCGACCCTAACCCGCTTATTTTGTGTTGGGTTTGTGTCGGGTTTAAGGGTTATGTGGTAATTCATGTTGGCAGATCAAATTCATGTCATCTTAACCCAACCTAAACCAAACCCATTTATTAATCATGTCAAAGAGGGTTGACACACTGTGGACATCAGTGTTCAGGTGGAGTTCGGATTCCCCCGGCTGCCCATGGTTTTCAGACCCACTCTTCGGTGCATGATGCCAGTGCATGAGAGGTTGCTAACCCTTTTATAAGAGGGTTAGGCTTTTCTTGGAGTCGCCACCAACTCTAGGTTAACCGATGAAGTTGAACATCGGTTCTCCTCTTTGGATGAAGAGGAGAAGTCTAGACCCGGAGGTCTAGGGGTTTAACTCTTAGTACTGGTCTGAGTTCTTGAGATTAAAGGTAAGTTGTTTAGTCGCATTTGGGGAAGGTGTTAGGCACCCCAAATACCCACCTTTTTAGGGAAACTTCTCTCATTCATACATGTTTTAAATTATGCTAAAGTCTATGCTTATTAAATGTAAAGTTATTGG
>JAOXJP010101380.1:0-14385 GCA_025762735.1 Platanus orientalis | reverse complement strand
CCTTAGACAAGTAAGCCTAAACCCAAGTCCAATTCATCCCCCCTCTTCAATATATGCCAGTTAGCATGCTGTTATGCCGTCCATTTCTTGTTAGAACTCTGTTCTAATTCGGGTACATGGCAGAGGTTGTTAAGCCTCTACTTGCTCTTATTTTTGACTGATTTCCATGTTGATTTTTGTAGAGGGCTGCTTGAGCCCAAATTTGATTATGTTAGACTAGACATATACATTATATGCTAGATTTAATTTTATGAATTTAGGATTTGTGGAAGGCCTCGAGATGGCCTCCCAAACAAACCTAAAAAACTGGGTCTTTTGAGACCAAGTTTTAGTGAATATTTACTGATTTTCATTTAAATTTTATATACATCATCTGATGCTTAAATTTTTATATGATGTTCATGTATATATCCCCTGCTAGCATGCTTAATTTTAGAATTTTACAAAACCCTAAAGGGCCAAAATTGAGAAATCTAGCTACTGGATTTTCTCCCAATAACTAATGCCTGTTTTTTAATTCACTTAAAAAACAAGTGTTGAACAAACATGCGTTCGGAGAAAAATTAGACGTTGAGATCTGGGACCCACCCCAGGGAGCCTTAATTCTTCTCCATCCCTATCCCAAGGCATTTTTGACTTTTGAGAGTCAATCTTGTGCATACGCACCTCTGTGAGCCCTTATTTCTGTCTCAACGCCTGAATTTAAAAAAATAGGCATTGAATGGAAATTCAAGTGTTGGAGTGACTTTCAGGTGTTAGGCCTAGATCTTAAAAATCATCTTTTTTCAAAAATTGGTTAAGAATGAGTATACCCCAGGGTTAGTGTAAAGACTCTGGAGAAACCTCACCCCTCTGGACCTCACTTTGGTGGCCCAAAAACCCAAGTTGGTTACTTGTTTAGCACCTAACGCTTGGTTTTTACCCTGAATTAAATTCATGCATTGAATAATCAAGCGTTATACCAAAAAATAGGCATTAGGCCAATAACAAATGATTATGTGGCCTACTTTGGGAGATCATATCTCCACGTGGCCCATAGACAGGACCTCTAGGGTTACACAAAGCAACCCTATGAAACTTTCCTTAACCTAAACCATGGTTTTCATAGTGTTGGGACCCACCAAACCCTCCCAAAAGATTGTATCAAGATGCTGATCTGATCAGTTTTTCCAATGCTTGATTTTCACCCTGAATTAAAATTCAGGCGTTAGAAAAATAGGCGTTTAGATAAAAAAACAGGTGTTAAGCCTATAAGACAGAAAAATATAATTTCTTTCCCTTGCTTTCCCTTCCATTAGGGTGAACACCTAACCCTAAGGAACCAACCAGTAAGCCATTTAGAGTAGTCCATCACCCCTCGAAAGACCTAACCCATGAGGGTTTTCCAGTAATTAGAATAAGTCAAATCAAGGAACATTTTCTGGATTGTTCATAAGTCAACGCTTGTTTTTCACCCTGATTTAAATTCAAGCGTTGGAAAAACAAGCGTTAACAGTAAAAACAAGCATTAAGCCTGAGAAAACTCAGTAAGCTTCTAATTCAGCATAAACAGAGCATGAATTTTGATATACAATTAAAACTTGTAGGAATGGGAGAATCCGCCCTAAAAAGACTGGTATTTGCTATACCTAACACCTTCCTCAAATACAACTAAACAACTTACTCTAAATCTCAAGAACACAAACCAATACTAGGAGTTAAACCTTAGACCTATGGCTCTAGACTTTTCCTCTTCCCTAAAGAAGAAAACCGACGTCCAACTCTGTCAGTTAAACCCTGAGTTGGTGGCGACTCTAAAGCAAAGCCCAACCCTTGCATCCAACAGGAGGGGTCGGCACCAAGTGAGCCGAAGTGCCCCCCGGTGTCCATAAATGTAGTAACAACTCGTTTTTCTGATCGTTTGTTTCATTATTTTTTATTTTCATAGGTACCATAATAGTGATAGTGGGACAAACCCTTGAGTTCATAAGAGTGATAGTGGGACACACCTTTGAATTCATACTCATCCCCACTATTAGTCAGTAAAAAGGTTATAGGCAATGAAAACTCAAGGAGTACAACGATTACAATAATGCTACAGTTAAGTGAATCAAGGTGTTGTCTTCAGTCTCTTCCCAAGCACTAGTTATATTCTAATATGCTCCAAAAATCTCAAGTGACATAAAATAGCAAAACAACTTTGAGAAGAGAGAGAAGAGAGAAGGTTTTCAAGTGATCAAAATTATGATACGTTCCCTCGTTAAATAGAAATCTAAAGGACATGAATCAATGAACATAACTCTTCATAAAAGATGCATTTAAGGAAAAAACGTCCTTACTAAAAGACATATTTTTTCTAAAGAAGTACGATAGGGGTAATTTGTCCTAAAATTTAACTGTTTAAAACATACAGTCAAAAAATTATATCCTTTAATTAAAAGACAAGACATGGGTAAATTTTTCATAAAATTTTACACCCCATGTCGATTAGTGGCTGGCGTTTTACATGAAAACAGCCGATAGGGCGCCATACGACTCGTGCTCTGTAGTCAACAACGGATCTTGAAGAAACCTTCTTGGATCTAGATTTCGGTGTGGGGTTATAGGTGTTCATTTATCTCAAGAACAAGCAACCAAGACAATCGCTCCTAATAGACGTAGTCGAAGAGGCCTAAGACATTATAGAATTTTACCATTATAGTTTCCAAGGAGGCCACTCGCTGATATCACCACCGTTGTGTAGGTAATTTTTTTTTTTTTTTTTTTATCATGATCTCCGGTTTCTGTTATATCTGATGATCTAGATTCAATCTTTTGTTTTACATCAACCCCGCTATTGGGCTACATCCTTTGAATCAACCTTTAGTTTGGACTTAGTTCATTCTACATATTTTTCTTCTATTTTTCACTTTGGACAATTGAGAGGAAAGAGGCTTTCCTAAGAGAGGTCCACTGGGAGCGGCTAGCGTGAGAGAGGAGGCTGAACACCTTGCTAACCCTTCACTCCCCCAAGAGAATGTTTCTGATGTTGTGCTCGAGCATGAATCACATTGATCTCTCCAAGTCACATGACAACATGTATTGATAATCATGCTGCCAAAGCTGATTTTTTTAACTCCACAGTAGATACTCAACTCAATTGACAAAATTAAGAAGTCCGTGTTGACTGAATTCAACAAACCAAATACATACTGCCAAGAGGGAGAAAATGCAAAATAAATTCCAAGTTTTGATGTCAATGTGATAATAATAAATCATTTTTTTTGATCGTTTGCTACATTAGTTTTGATTTTTCACAGGTATTATAAGAGTGAAAGTAGGACAAATCTTTAATGAGTTACTTCTCAAGCACTAGTTATCTTCAAATATGATATGAAAATCTCAACTGACAAAAAAATAGCCAAACAACTTTGACAAAAGAGAGAAAAGAAAAGGTTTTCAAGTAATCAAAACTTTGGTATGTCCCTTCTTTAATTAGAAATCTCACGAACATGAATGAATGAACATAAATGTTCACAAAAGATGCGTTAAAGGAACAAATGTCCTTACAAAGAGACTCATCTTTTATGAAGAAGTACGACTAGGGCAAATTTGTCCTAAAATTTAACGGATCAGAATAAATGGTTAACAAATTATACCCTTTAATGATAAAGGTGCGTGTCAACACCCAAATTTTGACTTGGGTTATCTAATGGAATGAATAAGCACATCAAAATAGTATTTAAGATCAGACCTTAGGCAACCCTGGTTTAAGGAGAACAAGCCTAAACTCTAGGAGGTTAGATGTCCCTTTTGCAATCTTTCCTGAATATTTAGGTTGCTAAAAACATTGTCTATGTCATGCCATGTCCAGTACCATATCAAGGATCAATCAAAATACACATTTTCTAGTTAAACCCTAATTGTTCAAGAAGCATCAACGGGACTCCAAGGCTCTACATTTAAAATTACCAATTTCATTGTATTCAAAATTATCCAACCTTCGTAAGCCTTCTTATAACGAAGCATCACAGGTGAAAAATTACCATTTTTTCCATTTTACCTTCATAACAAACACCTAGACCCTCTAGAAACCTCTAAAGCTTCTCCTGTCACCTGAATGAGGTCATGTTAGATCCTACACATCCCAATTTTAGCAATTTTCAAAGAAATGTCCTTGAAACAGATCTTCTTCGAATTTGGAAGCAACCAATTTCTCAATCTCCATAATGTTCTAGTTTGGATATGACCCTAAAAAAGCTCTTAAAGGTTCATTCAATATCCAAATTCAGAAAGGTCAGTGGACGTTTCTCAGTTTTTGTCTTACCTTCAATGAGTCGTCTCTCAGACAAAAACCATTTAAGGTCTCAAACCTCTTCAATATCCCAATTCTTCTCCAAGACATTCTAAGGAAATTATAGCTGCATTTGACTTCTATGAGTCCCGTAAGTTCCCCAGACAACCAAATCTTGATTAGTTCTGGCTGCATTTGACTTCTATGAGTCCCATAAGTTCCCCAGACAACCAAATCTTGATTAGTCAATGCCCACCTTTCTAGATTTGTAAGGATTTTGAAAAACTCTCTAATATGCATGTTAATTTGCAAGACCAATCTACTTAGATTCCTTCAATTTTTGTAAAATAAGTAACACATTTGGGGCAACTGTCGGGCCTTCATTTGACTCCCAGAAAACTCACCAGAAATCCAAAATCCAATATGTTAGTGGCCATTTCTTGGCAACTCTAAGGTCCTTAAAAAGCTGTCACCCAAAGCCATCTCATTTAGAAGTTCTACAAGCATAGCCACTGCATTTTGTCCAAATAAGATCAAAACACTTTTGTCTGTGTTTGGCACATGGTGAGCCCCCGAGAACTCCCCCGAAATCTGAAATCTGCAAAGTTAGGCCCTTTTTTTTTTAATGTTTTCTCCTTATTCTCAAAAGACTGTCTCCTAGAGAGGATCAATTACAAACCTTAGCTAGCCCAAAATTCCCACTATTCAGTGAGCTACTGTCACTTTGTCCCATCAAGTGACCCCCCTTCGGAAAGCTCTCAAAGATTTCCTAAGAACCCAAAGGCCAAACTATCAGTTCTTGTAGCTCCAAGACTCTTTGAACTTCAATGCTTTGTGACCCATTAATTTTTCATGGAAACCTCTAGCAACCCCAATGGCAATTTCAGTCAAGATTTTTCGTTTGCCAAAAAGAGGGTTTTGAGCATGGTTTCCTGCTCGAAAATCAGTTTTCAGAATGGTTTAAGCATATGTCTCACAAAACTTGAGGGTTACCTTTTATTTGAAGATCTCAGAGACCAATTTGGCTATCTTGCCCTTCTAGTAATTATTTGAGAGATTTTAAGGTTAATCAAGCCCCAATTCTCCCTATTTACTCTTATCGTAATTCTTTTTCGACTGATCTATGGTGACTAGAACATTTGAGGCTTCAAAAACGTACTTTAAGTTTATGTGTTTTCTAGCACAAAAACCCAAAAAGTAAGGTTGTATTATAAATGGACATTTTCCCTTGAAATTTCTTTATTAGATAATGATGAGCTAATAACTTTTGTCTTCTAGCAGATTAGTATCTGTAAATATCATTTATGCTAAAGAGAAATATTTTAGCCCTTAGATGAGGATTTCCTTTGTGCACCCCATGTACCCTCTCTAAGATGAATCCCATGAATTACAGATATCTAAAAGATTCATCTCTATCCCTTCATTTAATACAAACCCTCTCATCCCTTGATTATTCCCGACCAATCAAAGGTAGTAGAGTTCAAGCTAAAGTTTATTTTTCACCAATGATTTCCCTAAACCTTGTACACCCTCTCTAAGATCAATTACATGAATTATAATTATTTATAGGATTCATTTATATCCCTTCATTTTGCACAAGTCTTCTCATCACTTGATTACTCCCAACTAATCAAAGGTAGTAGTTTTTAGGATAAGTATCATCTCTCACCCTTGATTTAATTAAAGCCCAAACTATATCCTAATCACTCCTTTTGACAAATCCTAATTCTAATATCAGCCCTGGGTTCTTCACTTATCCATCTATCTTCTAATCTCAACCCTTGGTTACTTGCAACTAATGGGAGAGATGCCTTAGCTTCCACACTTTATAATCTTGACCCTTGATCTCCCTTAACCCTAGGATTGATCCTAGTCCATCATTTACACCCCCAAACCTCTATGAATAGCCCCAATTTCGTGCATAAGGGAGACGATTTAGAGAGTAAAAATTTGAAGCAAAAGGAAGAAAGAAGAAGAAAGAAGAGGGAAAAACTCAAGAACAAAACCATATCCCCAACCCTTTGCAGAGGTAACCCTAAACCTCTTTCTCATGTCATGTTAGGCTAGATTCAATCATTTAATTTTATGCTCTTTACATATTGTTATGATGTGCAATACATCCTTAATGTCTGCTTCTTGAAGTGGGCAACACAGTGGAGACAAAACATGTCTCTACTGGACTTATTTTTTAACACAACACCTTGCCGAATTTTTTGTGATTTTTGTAGGGGATCAGAATGGTTCCAAAATTTTATGGTAGGCTTTTGGATATGTAGCCTACTTATAGTAAACTTTTCATGATGTTTAGAGCAGGTTTGGGTCTCAGAACAGTATCCCCAAATCTGCCCTAAAAACTAGTTTTCTATACTTTTTTTTATTAACAACCAGTATTGTAGTATTTTTTTGTGATATTTGTAGTTTGGATTTTGATCTAATTTTTTTACATAATATCCTCAGAATGTTATTCTATGTTAGTTAAAAATTTATATTTTTTTAAACCCCTCTAAAGGGTCCAAACTGATAGAAAATTAGGCTGTTAGCTAATGCTTGAATTTTAATGTCAGTTAAAATTCAGGCATCGAAATAATTTCAGGTGTATTTGAAATGTAGGCGTCAGGTATTGAGGCCCACTCCAATGACCTCTAGACTTCTCTGAGGTCACACATAGACACAGAAAAGACTTAAACACATATTTATGTGCCAAAGTACACTTGTGGGCCATTGTCCCCTCCAATGCTTGAATTTTCATTCTAAAAAATTCAGGCGTTAAGGGTTGAAATTCAAGCATTAAGCCTGAGACCAAAAATACTTTTTATTTTATTTTATTTATTTTACTTGTTATTTCTTTTGTAAGAAGACTCAAGGTTTGAAACTCAAGTGACATGACTACCGTAACTAACGCCTGAATTTCAATCTGAATTGAAATTCAAGTGTATTGAAGTTCAGGCGTTAGGCTGAAATTCAGCATATAAAAAAACATCATTTTTTTATTTTTTATTTTTTATTTTATTCCTTTTGTTTAAGGACCTAAAGCTTGAAGTTAACATGATAAGACCATAGAGGGGTCCCTCATCTCTTTGTAAATCCCCAAAATAGTGGGGCCCTCAAATGAAGGGCTAAACCCTAAAAAGCAGGTTGCTGGACTTTTTCCAGCAATTGACGCTTGAATTTTAATATGAATTAAATTTTAGGCGTTTTAAAGTTTAGGTATCAAGCCAAATTTAGGCGTTAGGGCTAAGACCAAAACATCATTTTTATGATTTTTTATTTTTTATTTTATTCCTTTTGTATAAGGAGCCCATGCCTGAAATTAACATGATATGATCACAGAGGGGTCCCTTACCTCTCTGTAAATCCCTAGAATAGTGAGACCCTTAAAAGAGGGGCTAAACCTAAAAAGGCAAGTTGCTGGACTTTTTCCAATAATTGATGCCTGAATTTCAATATGAATTAAACTTCAGGTGTATTGAAGTTTAGGTCTGATTTTTTTTTGTTCATTATTCTTTTTGTATAAAGATCCAAAGTTTGAAACTCACACTACATGACCACAGAGAGGTCCCTCATCTCTCTACAAATTTCTAGAACTGTGGGATACTCAAAAGAGGGCCAAATCCTGAAAGTCAAGTTGCTGGAATTTTTCCAACAACTATCGTTTGAATTTCAATGAGAATTAAAAATTCAAGTGTCAAGCCAAATTCATGCATTAGGTCTATGTAAAAAAACAAATAAAATTCATTTTTTATTTTATTCAACACGTATATTTATAAAAATTAACATGTATGCTTAGGAGAAGCCACCCTAAAAAGGTGGGTAATTGGGGTACTAATACCTTCCCCAATTGTAACAAAACAACTTACCCATTTTCTTTGGAAACCAGACCGGTACAAGGAGTTAACCCCTAAACCTTCGGGTATAGACTTCCTTAGAAAGGAAGCCGATGTCCAACTCCATCGGTAAACCCGAGTTGGTGGCAACTCTTAAAAAAGCATAACCCCTAAGTTAGATACATAAACCCAAAATGGAGACCCGAAAATGCAGAGGTTAGAACCCCAATGTCCACGATGCAATAAGGGTGAATTTTTCCTAAAATTTTATGCACCACGTCGATTAGTGGATTATGTTTTACATGAAAATAAAGTCGATAGGGCATCATATGGGTCACACTCAATAGTCAATAATGGATCTCGAAGAAAGTTTCTTCGATCTAGACTTCAGTGGGGGGTTAGAGGTGTTCCTCCATCTTAAGAACCAACATTTAGGCCAATTGCTCCTAATAAATGTGGCCACAGAGGCTCGAGGCATTCTAGAATGTAGCCTTTATATTTCCATGGAGGCCTCTTACTGATTTCACCATTGTTGTACAGGTAAGTTTTTTTTTTTTTTTTTAAATCATAATCTCCAATTTCTATTAGAACTACTAGTTTGGATTCAACCTTTGTTTTTCATCGGCTCTGCTGTTGGGTTATATCCTTAGAATCAACTTTTTGTTTGAACTTAGTTCATTAAGTATATTTCTCTTCTATTTTTTCTTTAGGCAATTGAGAGGAGAAGAGGCTCGCTTAAGAAAGAAGGTTGAATGCTTTTGCCAACCCTTTACTCCCCCAGGATAATTTTTTTGATACTATGCTCGAGCATGAGATCACATTGATCTCTTCAATTTCCATGGCGACATGTATTGATAATCATGCTACCAATTTTTTTAACTCCATAACATATTATAACATCCTGTGTTGCACTTAAAGGGAAAATATATAGTTTTTACCCCTATAAGGGTGAAATTGTCATTTCACATGTTTTAGATAGAACTTAGAGTAGTTTAGGAACCCTTTGGACCAAGTTAAAAGTTTAGAATCCAAGTTGGACCACAAACCATTCAAGTTCAAACATTTTTCCAAGTGCATAATTAGAGTAACTTTAGGGGAAAATTTGTACCAATCCTGAAACAATTTGAGTATAAACCATACATTATTGAAAATTTCTATGACTCTAGTTTCTAATGCATCAAATGGTGCTTGAATCCGAGTTTTTTTTTAAGAAAGTTATGACCGTTTTTCTTACAAGGGTTAAAGTTGGAGAAGATAGTCGGGAACTGCGAGGGGTCGCCAAATTTCACGATGGGTATCCATGAAGGGTTGCCTAATTTCGAGATGGGTCATGGTGGGGGGTTATGATGGGTTCCCAATTGAGGGGATGGGTCGTTAATGCCCAGACTCTAAAAAAAGGGGATTCCTTTTCCCATTTCACATGGAATCTTTTTGGGGCAGGGTAATCTCATACAAGGACTACTATATAATATCATTTTACCTTAAAATAGGTTAGATTACACCTAAGAAAGGTTGGGTTAAAGAGATTAGAGGGCTTTAGGAGAGAAAGTGGAATTTCTTCACTAAGTGGAAAAGTTTTACTCCCAACCATGAAAAATATGTTAAAATAAATAATTTTCTTCTTAAAATTTCCTAGTTTTATTCATTTAATGTTAAATCTACATAATTTTACAGAGAATAAAGGGAAAAGAAATGAAGTTTTTCTTCAAGATTTTCTTGGCAAGTAGAAAAAGAAGCTTGTAGTAAGTAGTTATACAAAGCTTATTATCTTTTTACTTGTTCTTAGGCTCTAAAAAGTCTTGTAATGGTAAAATATTGAGTCTATGAATGTTTTTTTATAAGTTTGTGAAGCCCTTTTGATAGGATCATAAAAACTATATCTCTTGTGATTTGCAATGAGATCTTGTCAATTTTTTTTATAGGAACTTAGAAATTCCAAATTTATACTATGAGAAAAAGTAGATTTGCATGTTATTTATATGTATTTCCTTGAAATATTGAATTTCATATGCATTGTGAATGCTTGTAAACTAGGATTCTATAACTTTAGAGTTTCTATGAAATATATTGATAGATGATTTGCTTGAATTTCCATGAGAAGTATGATTATTTGAATTAATAATGAATATCTCTTAAATATGTTGGTTAAAGGTAGTGTTAGAAGATAACTATGAAGTATGTTGATCTCCATATAATGATACTTGTATATTGATGTGTAAAAAGTGCTTAAGAAACTCTATGAAATAATTCAAGTCAGATTTGTTTAGAGATAGTGAATGACTTGATGACATGCATAATTAAATTGTTATCTAAATCATTACTTATGGCATGTGTATAAGTTTTATGATGTTTGACAAAAGATGTAAAGTTGTATGATTTCCCTCATTGATAATGTTTAAGAGTAATTTATTTTTGTTGCACATATTCTTGATCTTGCTAGCATACTTATATTGTATAAACATAATTACCTCTTATATTATGATCGAATAATATATTATATAAATATAAGATTAAGTAAGCTGGCTATGAATGAACAATATATGAAAATATTAAAGGACAAGAAAAATGAAAAGAATAAAAAAGAATAATATAGACAATGGTTAAGTTGGTGTAAGACCCCACCTAAGGGAGTAAAATAATGATTTGAAAATGATGATAAGTAAATGTGGCTAAGATATAAAGAACAACGTATGTGATAACCCTTGTTATTAGGGAATAATACAATATACCAATAGTCCTTGCTATTGGGATAATACAATCTGCCAATGGTCCTTGTTAAATGGATAATATAATATACCAATGGTTCTTACTATTATGACAAATACAATATGCTAGTGGTCCTTGCTATTGGGATAATACAATATACCAACTGTCCTTGCTATTGGGATAGTATAATATGCCAACGGCCCTTACTATTGTGATAATACAATACTAGTCATGAACACATGCGAATTCGCATAGGCAATGTGGTTTGAGATGTGTTCGTTTTTAAGAATTAATAAGACAAATAAAAAATAAAAGAGAATAAATAAATACATAAAAATAATTTTTGTTCAATAAAAACATCTTAGTGCATTAGTCATGTGGGTTCCTACCAAAGTGTTCAACATTCAATTATAGAACTTCAAAATAGGCTAGCCTTTGAATATATATTTTTTAAATAATATTAAAAATTAAAATATGATATAAAATTTACTCCTTGTAGAAGATTTATGGGTGAGAGGAAGATTGAGAGTTTTTAGCAAAAGTTTTTTTAAGTTTAATAGAAGAGAGGACATAGATATGGGATTTATGAGTGTTTATTCATCTTATTTTTTTGGCCTCTTGAGCTATAGTTTTATGAAAAGTTTAACATGATAGATTTTAGAAGGAGAAGTAGTCACTCTTTGTATTTATATATGAAAGTAGATTCTACATTAGAAGTGATTTCTTGATTATATTTGGGTAAAATGAAAAATTTCAGCATTTTCTACCGCACTTTAATCTATTTATTATTTATTTATATATGCTCAATTTGTTTTTGTGCTTATCCCATGCAGCATACTACACATTTATCCATGCCGCACTTACACCAACATACTGAAAATAACTTCCATCAGATGTTCCAGATGACCCATATCAAGTTACACGGTTAATTGTACATAGCTAAAAGTTATAAGACATTGAAACTTATTTGCATTTGCAAATTAAAAAAAAAGAAAAATAGAAAGAATTAAGAAATTTTGTGAAATCAAAGAGATGACTTAAGAGAACTATTGTTCTTCCTTGAACTTGCAGTCTCCTTCATAGAAATTCACTTTTTCATAAACAATTATTTTTTTCTTTCTTATTTTTGGGGAGAGAGGAATTTAGGAAAATGGTTAAGTGTTCAAAAATTAAAAACTGAGTCGTTTAAGTTGAGTGGCTCTAAACCAGGAAGTTGCCTTTTTGTCATAAAATGAAACATAACATTTTACAAATTCATTCATGGCAAATTACAAACTGAAAAAAATATATAGAGAATAAAAAAATCATTAGGCGTAATAAATATCAAGTAAATGGAAAAAACTCCATAATATTAATTTAAACATATTAGTGACGATGGCATATAGACAAATATAAGTGTTCACATTTATATGACAAAGAAAACACTTAGATGCAACTCTCACTCTGCATTAGAATAAAGAAAGCTAACTTTACAATTGCAACCACTTATAAAAAATATGATTTACATCGTCACTTAGTTCCATAGAATGCTCAATACCGAGCTTCTCTATTCTTCTTGTAGTAGGTTCTCTTCCATGGATGATTGGGCCCTTGCTGTCATTGGCATCAACATCTCTATAGTTGATGAAATTCTCTACAACATACAAATATTAAAATAGATCTCTTGCTCCCCTATTTCCAATTATAGGGAAAAACTCCATAATTTTGAAAAGCATGTAACAAAAAAATAGATAAATACATAAAAAATAAGTAAAAGACATGGAAAGAAAAACCTGACTGAAAGAAGACCTAATAAATCTACACCTCTTGCAGATGCAACCATAGGAAAGCAAAAACGTTTGGGACATCAACCTAATTGACATGAAAGATATTTTTTGTGGTTTGGGGAATAGGGCCATTGGTCACAAAAAAAAAAAAACCTTACTAAATCAAAGTTGGCTTTATTCCATCCCGATCTTGGGGATGCTAAAACGATGGGGATGCCGGCTTTGAGAGAAGAATCATTTGTGCATATGGTTGTGAGCTGTTAGAATGGATTGTAGATCATTTACCGCTTAAGCAGTACTACAAGGCTACCAAAAAATCCTAATAGCTTTCTATAAAACCATAAATTGTAACATACCTAAAACTGCAAAATAGTTATGGATTAGATAAAGCTCTGCATTCTCCTTCAGATTCACAATAGCTCTAATCTCATCCGCTTTCTTTCCCATCATTGATATTTTAATGGCCCTCTCTATCTCTTCTCTAACCATTCTCCAATTGCATTCCAATCCTCCATACACCCATGGCTCATGATACTCTCCAATGTTGAGTTTCACTCGTTGTGGGTTGTAAAAATACAACTTATATAAAGAATGGAGTTAAGCTGTCTATGCATCTAGTGAGGAAATTAAAAAATTAAACACGGGTGAGAAACATAGCTTTTTATGAGGTTTTTTTTTTTTTTTTTTTAAATTTTTGAAAATTAAAGGAAAAAAAAGAAACAAAAAATAATAATAAGAGAAGTACCTGGGTTTGAGAAAAAATCTTGTAATACCTGAGATATTTTATAGAGCTAGGAGACATGGATTCGGTAGAGAAGAGAGGAGATGTTTTAGGATGTGTTTTGAAGGAGAGAGAAGGTTAAGGTTACCTATTATAATAGGAAAACCTTTTATAATTGTAAGGTATTTAATTGCAATAATTCTTTGGTATTTAGTAAGAAGCGTGATAGATAGAATTGGCACCCCTTTGACTACATTTAGTAGTTAATTATTTTTGGCTCCTTGAGTTGCCAAATTTGATAGGAAATCAAGAGTTAATAAGTAAAGGAGTATTTTTAACTTGGAGAGAGATAGAGATGGAGAGATTAGGATAGACAGAGGGGGGCGGAGAGATTAGAATATAGGTGCATTATGGTATGGAAGGAAAGAAATATAAAATAGAATAAACATAATAGGAAAATTTTAAGGAAGTTGGAGTATCTCACGATTCTTCCTCTTTATTTTTTATTTTTTGAACTAATCTTTTTTATTTTTTGTATTATATGTATCTTTTGTTCTCTCCTTTTTTTTTTTTTTAGTAAAATAAGTTATTCATAAAAATTAAAAAAAAAAGATTTTAAGAAAGTAAGGGTATCTCACGATTTATAGTTCTTGGAATTAAATTAATTATTATTTATTTTTAATAAGGTTTATGAGAAATTTTAGGAAGACGGTTTGGTAGGAGATAATATTAGAGTGAATTATTTTGGTAAATTTTTTAGGATGACGTTTTGGTATGACATAATAGTAAGAGGAAATTTAGGAGAGGTGAGAGGAAGATCGAGAGATTGTAGAGAGGAAGACTATTCAATATATATTATTTCTTAAAACATTTAAGATTGTTCTTTATCTCTCATTTTTTTAAACAGTGATTTTAGGGAATGTTTTAGGGTGGCATTAATAGGAGAGAGAATTAGAGATTAAAAGAGAAAGAAATAACGTGAGAAAGAGATGAGGATTAAATAGGGAAGTGAATTTATATTGATAAAAACTAAATATGAGAGAGATTCTAGAGGTTTTATATAGGAAGATGTTTTGGGAAATTAACAAAAAATTAATTAGAGTGTCCATGTGGATG
>JAOXJP010101369.1:0-14385 GCA_025762735.1 Platanus orientalis | reverse complement strand
TTTGTTACTTTGGGGGCTTCTTAATGTGTGAAGCAAAGAAAATTGAATTATTATTGATTTTAACTTTTTCTTCTTCCTTGTGGATTCAAGGTAAACTTGGGTTTTGTTATTTGGGATTTTAATGGTGTTTGAAATCTACTTGTGCTAAGTGGTATTAGATCTTTGATTCAATGGTGCTTGAACCTGATTCGGAGTAAAGCAATGTTTTCAAACAACAACAATCTCTCAGGTGGTATCCCGGGGAATTCCATGGTGACAATGGCGACGTTTGGAGGCTTTCCAAAGGGAAAATAAACAAGCGATGCAAGCTACTATTAATCATTTGATGGAGACTCTTATGCGCAATCAAATTGGAAGACATGAACGGTTTTCACAAAGAGAGGGGCAACGTGTAAGCCAAGCCCGTGAGGCACAACTCGTAATTAATCGGCAAGTTGCAACCATAAGGGAAGATGATTTTAGTGGTGAAGAAGTAGATGATATTCTTTTGGAAGATGGTGGTGGCCAACCAAATCAAGATTACAAGCTCAAGGTTGATTTACCTACCTTCAATGGTCAGTTACACATTAAAGATTTTCTTGATTGGGTTTCTGGAGTTGATTTTTTTTTTTTTTTGAATATATGGAAATTTGAAAGAAGGTAAAATCGATGGCATATAAATTAAAGGGAGGAGCTTTTGCATGGTGGAATCAACCTCAACTCATGTGTACCTGGCAATCAAATACTAGTACGTATATAGAAGAAAAATGAAACAATTGATGAAGCCAAGATTCCCACCACCTCATTATGATCAGATATTATTTATGCAGTACCAAAATTGTTGGCAATAATTTCAAGCAGTGAAGAATTATGCCAAAGAATTTATCACTTGTCTGCATACAATGATTTGGTGGAAGCTGAAATGCAGCAAGTGACAAGATTTACTGGTGGGTTACGTCAAGCAATTTAGGATTGGATTGCTATGTAACCGGTTTGGACACTTAATGAAGCTGTTAATCTTGCAACAATGGCTAAATTGCAGTTGAATTGGTCGTCCAATAAGGATTTACAAATGGGTGACAAAACCATTACAACTGAAATGTTACAAGAGTCATCATCAAGTTGCGGTGAAAATTATTACAAAGAAAAGACATATGCAAATGTGAGTCGAGAGTAGGTTAGTTGGACACCAAAATCGAATACTTCCATGGGTGATCGAGATTCTTCTAAAAATCCATATGCTCTACCTATGCAGATCAAGAGTTATCAATGTGGTCAATCTAGGCATAAATCCAACCAATGCCCTCAATGCCAAGTGTCTAATTTGGCAGTGCACAATGAAGAGCCAAATGATGATAAATCAAAACAGCATGTAGATGATGATGAAAATTTTATGAAGGGATAATAAGAGAATGAATGGACTTATGGAGATGAGGGAGTGATCTTTATTATAAAGAGATTGATGTACACTCACAAGGAAGAGCCAAAGTCATTAATCGGGTTTGTGAATTAATCATAGTTGGTGGTAATAGCGGGAACAGTGTGTCCAAGACCATGGTTGAAAAATTGTAGCTGAAAACGGAAAAGCATCCTACACCGTATACCATTGGCTAGGTCAAGAGGGTTAACAAAATCGAGGTAACTGAACAATGCCTAGTTTTATTTTTTATTGGTAAATTTTGTAAAGATGAAGTGTTTTGTGATCTGGTGGACATGGAGGAATGCTGCCGTATGTTGCTTGGTAGGCTTGGGCAACATAATTTTGATTAAACTCATAAAAGCAACGATAATATATTTCCTTTTTACAAGGATGGTAAAAAAATTATACTTACTCCTGTGAGAAATGAGAGCTGGCCAAAACTTCCAAGTATAAGCGTAGCAACAGAAAATATGGTTGAAAGAATACAAGCAGTGCATGAAGATGTTAAGAAACAGTTTGAAGAATCTAATGCAAAGTATAAAGAAGATGCTGACAAGTTCAAGAGATTGAAGGCATTCCAAGAGGGAGATCTGGTAATGGTTCATCTTAGGAAAAAATGTTTTCTAGTAGGAACATACAACAAACTGACAAATAAAAAGTATGGTCCTTATTAGACATTCAAGAAGAGTAATGACAATGTCTGTGTAGTTGATCTTCCTGAAGACATGGCCATTTCTCCAACATTCAATGTAGTTGATTTGTTTGAGTATCATGCACCATAAAAGTTAGATTATCCAGAGTAGAACTTGAGGTTGAGTTCTTTCCAAATGGAGGGGACTAATGTAGGACGTGTTGCGGACATTTTCTTAGAGAAGGAGAGAGAGATACCGGTAAAGAAGAAGAAGTGTAGAGGATGAGGTAACGTTGAGGATGAGGTTTCCTCATTGAACTCAACTCCCTTTCTTTTATCTCATTTAGTTATTTTACTTTGTTGCCCCTATTTTATTAGAGTAATTTTTTTTTTTTTTTTATGTTGGGTTGTTTAAGTCTTTTCAAGTTTTAGATTAGAGTTGGGAAGTAGTTTGTTACTTTTGGGGGCTTCTTAACGTGTGAAGCAAAGACAATTGAATTATTATTGACTTTTTATTAAAACTTTTTTTTTGATGAAAGGGAAAACCCTTTTTCTTGTGGTTTTTGTTATTTAGGATTTCGATTGTGTTTGAAATATGCTAGTGTTGTTGCGCTAGAGAGAGAGAGAGACAAAGGGAGGGAGGGAGAAGAAAAGGTGAGTCAGAAGAACAACAATCCCAATCTTCCATAGATTTTCATGGACAATTGGACAGCTTGAGAGGAAAATGTGATCACATCATATGGTTAGGGTTGTCCAATCACATTTGATTATTCACATTATTGTATCTTAAAATGTGATTTTGGATGCATGCAAGAATAAATAATTTAATTCCTAATGTATAATTTTATGCATACTCAATTGGCACCATTCCTATCTCTACTAAGACTATAACACAATGTCAGACAAATGGTGGAGCAAATTAATGAACCAAAAATAAATAAAATAAAACAAAGAGGGCAAATTTTCTGCACCAGGATGGTGTCCAGGGGTGGCAAGTGACTTCATTTGGAATAAAATGGGTGGGAATTTAAAATAGCATCTAATCATTGCCCATTTTATTCCATGTAAAGTCACCTGGTGTACTGACTCCAAATCCTGGACAGAACATCTATTTCAATTAATAAATACACAAGTACTTATTAATTGTATATTTACTTTAATACCCTCCTTTGACCCATGTGTATGGGCTCAAACACCCTTTGTTAGGCCACATGTCACTCACGGATTGCTAATGGAGTGGTACAGTACCTGTTAATTGAGACTGGAGATGATACAAAATCCTAGAGAATCTTTACCCTAGGATCAGATTAGGTTAACGGGTGTCAACAGTGTGCCTGTAACCAGCAGGTGACACATCATGTTGAAAAAGTGATTTACACTTATTGGGGGTGTTTTTCACTTTTTTGATGTGATGTGTCACCCTTTGATTGTGGGCATACCATTAGCATCTGTTAAGGGGACGCACATAATCCTTTGGCTTGCCCCCCTCCCCTACGTGAAAATCCTAGCTCTGCTCCTGATTGTGTGTGTCTAGTGTCTACCATGGAATGTAGTAAAAAAAAAAAAAAAAAAAAATGAAAGTCATCTGCCTGAATTCACTTTCTTCTTTGGTCTACTTGTTACACCAGTAGTACGTTGAGGGTAGTTTAAAAGCGAATAGTAATGTTCTGTGACCAAAATTGTTCATGACCCTCTATGACCACACCAGAGACTCTGACACATGATGTGTGTTCAAATTTGGTTTGTCTTTTTAGACACATTTTTGAATTGATCACTTTTTTGACACTTATAACCAATACAACACCACATATCAACCTGTAACATTGACATAGAGGTTCATAGAACATTTGATTTGTTTAACGGCAGTAGAGGATCCTGAGTGGAAATATGACATAAATCATGTCATGTCTGACCCCATGACAAAAATAAAATAAGAACTTCTTACCATATCAATATATAGGGTCTGTGCCAGCATTTTCTATTATTGCTACATAAGCTAATTTCTATGAAAATCGGTGTCTTCCTGGTGTATCCGTGTCTGAGAGTTTAAGGAAAGCCATATGATCGTTTCATATTAAAATTTCGTTGGTTGAGGCTTAAGCCTTTTTTTCTATATCGATTTCTTTTAGCTATAAAGACCCAGATCTTGCCAAGACAGCTTTCTAATTCAAAGTTTATAATTAATTAGTCAGAAGATGGAAAATAAAAACACTAGGTACTCTGTATCTGGTGTGAAAGTATGAGCTATGAAGAAGACTTTGTCTCCCCCTGTGACTACTTTAAACGATTGGTGTCCAACGTCACTTCGAGAACATGTTAAAGTGCTATAGATTTTAGCAGGCAAATCGCCTTCCCTGCCTTTTTTCCACAGGATCTAAAAGGGGATACGTGTTTCTCAACAACTTGAAAAAGCCTTTCCCTACCATTTGTGGTCAGCTACATCCCATTCCACTATATCTAGATTCATGTTTGCAGTAAGATCACATGCATTTGTCTTTCCTCATTTCTTAAACGTACGTTAATTTTGGCCTTCCTATTATTTTTTATTGTTTTAACATACACTATCACACTCATTCTTGTCAGTGCAATCATTGATTTTCATTGCACGTGGCCAAATTGTGTTGGTTCACCATCTCTAATCTTCTCATGTATTGTTGCTACTCCTAAGCTCTTGTGAATGTGTTTGCTTCTATTGCTAATCCACTCAATGAGTCTATATATTTAAGGAAATGATGTTCTGACCAGGATTTGGTGTCTAGAACACCAGGGGATGTCATATGTAATAAAATGGGTTGGTGATGCATTTTTTTAATATGAATTATGCATTTTATTCCATATGACAGGTCCCTGTTGTCCTGGACACCATCTTAGACAGCAAATCCTGGACAGAACATCCTTTCCCTATATTTAGTAATACAATGATTAATGTCAACAACACTTTTGTTACAACTGAGCCACTAAAGGGAGTGAATGTTCTACTACCAAATTGTTTACTCCCCAAGCTCCCAGATACAGGCTGGCAGGCGATTCTTTTTGGAACTGGTTTTTACGGTTTTAACCCTATACATTCCAACCTTTTTGTCTGGGAATATGGGGAGTAGACAAATATTGGCTCTTCTTTAGTCTTTATAGCAATTGGTCCAGTTAATCTGTTAGGTAGGATCCATCCAACTGTGAATCCTAATCCTCTTATTGGAGACACAGCAAATTATAGGGACCCTGATCATTGTTGTACAAAATACCCAATTTATTGTAGGAACTTCAAGATCTATGCAAGTAGATATTTTAACAAGTTCCTTTGTTTCGAAAGTCTCAATTGGTTCGGATTCAACCCATCTTAAGTTGTATTGGAAGTGACTAACTAGAAGTGTGGATATCACCGGAGCTCTTTTAAGTCAATAATCAAAGTCTTGTGAGCACCTAGTCCCTGCCCCCTTCACACACGCACGCATACACACACACACACAAAAGAAGAGAGAAAGAGGGAGGAATTAAAAGAAAAAGGAAGGTCTTCCAAGGTAGGCCAATGTGATGGTGCAAGGACCACTCATTTAGGACTGTAAACGGATTGAATACAAGCAAATATAGGTATATAAAAATTAGGGTTAAGGTATTCGTATGCTGTTTTTTAGGTAACATTTTTATAATATTATAATTTAAATATTAGTTATAGTGAGCTGAACCAGAATAAAATGTACTAATCCCAATTGCTAATTGAAATATATCAAAGCCCAATTGCTAATTGGGATAGTCTATCGTTATTAGGCACCAACCCTCTCTCTCTCTCTCTCTCTCTCTCTCTCTCTCTCTCTCTCTCACACACACACACACACACACACACACACACACACACACACACACACATGGATATTTAGCCAAATAAACGAATCAGATATAAATGAGTTTGTATTTGCTTTAAGTGGACCAACTACAGAACGGGCATGGATATATAACTGGATAGTTGACAGCCCTACACTCATTTATTCAATAAAGTTTGGCAAACTTATCCCCTGGTCTTAATAAAACATCTTGGGTTCAAGGCTACAGGATTCCCTACATGGGTGTGGCTGCCACTAGGGCTGATTACAGACCGGGTATAGATATATAACTCGATAGTTGACAGCTCTACACTCATGTATTCAATAAAGTTGGCAACCTTATCTCTAGATCTTAATAATACATCTTGGGTTCAAGGCTACGGGATTCCCTAAATGGGTGTGGGACACCCATGACTTGCTACTAGGGTTGTTAGACTGGACCTGTAAGGGTTTCGGGCTAAAATTAAATATGATTGAGCTCAGCCCAATAGTTACTTTGGGCTTAAAGCTTAGGCTCGAACTTGACTCAGTCCGAAGTTCAACTTGTCCAGCCTGCTCATTCTTCGGACTAGACAAGTCAGACTTAGAGCCAGCTCAGCCAATTTTTTTTTCTATAAATAGTGAGAAATTTTATTGATATTCATTTTCATGGGTACAAAATATTGCTTCATGATCCACAATTTTATGTAGCTATGGCGGATGATTTCCTGTCCAATTTATACTACTGAGGCAGGACACACCATGCTTAGCGGCATGACACACCATGCTTAGCTAATACATGGGTTGCATTATTTTTGTTCCTACAAACATGTTGAAAGCAAATAACTTCAAAGTTTTCATAGCAAGTTTTGCAATCTAGGTTACAAATTTTGATTTCATTGGAGCATTCCTCCATTCCCCTATTTAGAGCATTGATGACTTCTAATGAATCTCCTTCCACGACCACATTTTTGAAACCCATTGCCTGAATAGTTCTTAGTCCCATCAAGACAGCTTCACATTCTACTAGTAGTGGTGAATAAAGGCTTCTTCTACCAGTTCTGGCTGTAATCATTTGTCCTTTCGCATCTCTGATGATAACCCCAAGTCTAGCTTTCGATTGGTTGTAGAAAGAGTTCCATCTTATCATTCTTCACTTTGTCTTGTTGGGGTAGGACTTCCTCTAGCTCTGTTTTAGTTTGCAAGCACTATCCACAATTTCTTTCATATTAAATTTGGCATCTTCATACATCACTTTATTCCTATGTATCAAAATATGCTAGCATATGATTACAATATATTCACAGATCCAATTTATGCCTTTCTTTACTTATGCTTAACCATTTCATAAACTAGTTAAAGGTGATGTATACCATATTTTCCTAGCTCCAAGACAGGTAACAAGTCTGTGTAGGGTAGTTTCATTTTCTTTATTGCATAGTGGGTTGGTATTTATGCCTCTTTTAATTAGATTCATCTTTACTAGAATGGCCTCATGACATGATTTTCATATGAAGTGTTTAATCTTTTGGGGATGTTTAAGTTCCATAGTTTATTGTAGGGTAATTTGTTTGTTTGATGGTTTAATATTAGGTCTTAATTATTATTGTTCTTTGGATTATTTCTTAGATTAGTATCTAGGGTATTATTTGTATCTTCGTTTCCTCTCTCATTTGTGTTATTTCTATTTATTGTCTCTTCATTAAATTGTTTAGTAATTAGGTAATACCTTGATTTTACCATATATATTCCTTTATTGTTGTGGTGCCATTTTATTTTGTCTACACGTTGGTTTTCACTTATATATATTTTCTTTATTTCATTTATTTTCATTTTTGAAACTTCTCTTTGTAGTTTCTCAACGTCTCATTCTCTTGTTTCAATAATTACATCTTTACATATTCAATGTTATTTCCTTTAGGTTTGTTTGAGTGTATTCTGAACCCTGGAATAGAGGGGATCTAGGGTTCATCCCATAATTTTATATCTTCATTGTTTTCAACCTCCTAGTTAATGTTTTTTTCCATCACTTTTCTCTTTTTTATAATGCTTTTCCACAACCAAGAGCTATTATTCCTACACTTGGCTTTCCTAAACTTGTATTTAGGAAATAAATAGATTTTAACATTTTCACCCACATTGTATTTGGGTTATTTAATAGTCTCCATGTCTGTTTTTCCAACAAAGTTTTGTTTTGCTAGCTTGGTCAAATTGACAACCCTACTTGCCACATCTCCCATATTCAGACGAGCAAAGCCACAATTGGATGTGTCTTAACAAAGGAATTGCATATGGTGAACATTAGCATTATCAATTAATTTTAACCATTGAATTTAAGTATTATCTCTTTAAGGCTCAAATAGAATTTCTTTTGACTATTCAAATGAATATAAAGATCATTTGCTCTCATGCTAGGGTCCATCCAACCACGAGTCTCACATCCTCTTATCAAATACACATGGAAAGTTATAAGTTCTTTAAACAGTTCTACAAGGTAGCTCAAGGTCCAAGATATTTCGATGCAATTATGAGTAGGAACTTCAAGATCTATGCTAGTAGACAGATGGTTTCCCTCCTCTATAGCTTTTTTTGAAGTAAAATATGCCAACAATTAGAAAGATCAATCCCCTTGCCCTACACTGTTCCAGACCTTTCGTGGACAATTGGGCACCAAATAAAATATACGATCAGGTAAGATGGTTAGGGTTTTCCAATCATGTTTGATTTTTCAGATTCTTATTTGCTAATTATATGGATATGTTTGCGGGCGTTTGTTTTGCTAATGTAGAAAGAACATGCTACCTAAAACAAATACGGAAAATATGTTTTGTCCTCAAAAAATTATACAGCAAACATATTGACATGTTCTATCTTAGCAAAGGAAATCATCTACAGTTTGAAATCCTCTACAGTCCAAATGGGGTATGATTTGAATGAATTTTGATTCAAATCTTGAGAGTGAAAGAAGATAACACATGTGGGTGCGATAGGACCATTTGGACTGTAGAGGGATTTTGAAATGTAGATGATTTCCTTTTCATTTGGGCCCTTTTGTCCATAAGGATTAATAAGACACAAGTTTTGCATCCTTGATATGCTATTTAGATTTTAAAAAAATAAAAATAAAAATATAAAAGACATTGCCGTAGGTTTTGATCCTTCAATTTGACCAAAACCATAGATTTTTATAGGCAACTTTCCACTCCAAATAGGGTGACCCTGCACTATCACCAAAAGGGAAATGGGGGCAGGCAAAGGCATCAATGCAATCCATTGCTCAATGCTGCCTGAGGGGATTTAAAGCCTACACATCTCTCCCTTGGAGAGGCCGTACCACAACTATCTCACATGGAAATGATTGGTTATGGGGTGTTTATTTATAAATGGATTTTTGTTCAATTAGAATCCCATCAACAAGGCGCTTTTTATTAGGGTTTCCATGGGCCGGGGTTGGGTTGGTCCATTGTAAGTCTAGTGTTTAACCCGTTATAGTAAGTGTGGGCTTGGACTTGAAAATTTTTGGTAACTTTAGGCCCGAGCCTGGCCTTAGTTATTTGGGTTCTAGACCTGGCTCAAATCCTATTCAAACATAGCTTTAATTTTGTCTTTGCATGATTAGAGTTGCAATTTCTAATATAAGATTTTCTCTTGTTTTATATAGTTAGTAAATAAAGAGTTATGATAAAATAAATAAGAGATTTATCTGCCTCACCCTATCTCGGGCTTGGGCTCAGGCTTTTGTCGACTTAGCTTGGGCTGGGTGTTTTTGAACCAATTTTTAGGTTGGGTTTCGGCTAGCCCAACCCATGCCCACCCCTAATTAAAATAATAAAAAAAATGTCCCTATCAAATGTGCACCATTGGTGTTTTTGGCACACTAGAACAATCCTAATATAGTACATGATCGGATATGAGTCCAAAACCACTAACAAATAATGCATGAAATAATAAACACATACATAAGACAAGGATTTTACGTGATTCGGCTCTTTGGTCTACGTCCACAGATGTTGTATGTTCTTCATTATAAAGTAGAGATGTACACGATACAATGATATAAATTCTCATTTTTTTCAATTCAATCCTAAGCGCCAACAAAACCCAAGAACCTATTAAACTTGTAATTTGTTTTCTAAATAAATGGAAAGCACCCTTCTCACCTTCAATCATGAAATTCCGTGTGATAATCCTAGAGGGGGATGAATAGAATTTATCTAAGTTTCTTTTTAATTACCCAAATTCAATTGTTATTAAGCTTGTTAATTAAATTAATTTCAGTGTTATTGACCAAGTGAGTTTTGCACTTAAATGTTTTTATGTTTGAATGTGAAAGTGCTCAAATGTATTACATGTGATATTGTTCTAATAATCGCAATGCTTGATAAAGTAAATTTTTAGTAAAATAACAAACCACAAGCATACACACAATACATAAGATATATAGTGGTTCGGTACAATGACCTACATCCACTGTCAAAAGCTCACCATCGAGTTATATAATTTTATTGAGATTGATACACTATAATCAAGGCTAAAATTATGTAAAAACATATCTATTGTTTAGCAAGCAAACCAACACCTAGTGTCTCCAATGAGTGTGGTCTATACTCCCAGTGTTTGCGGCGAGAATTTGGTCTACACTTTCGATGTCTCTAGCGGAAGTGTTAAGGTCTAAAGTATATAAAGTAAAGACTAAAAACAAGGAATACCTCTTAAATGTTGGTTTTACTTTTCACATAAGTTGATGTTGCTTCTTGTTGGAGCTAGGTGTGAATAGTAGTCGTCAATGCTTCTTTGTGAGCTCTTCAAGCTTTTAGATCCTTCACCGATTGCTCCTCCTTGAGCAAGTGTGTCTTGACTTCCCATAATGATTTTCACTAGGTTTCTCCTTGGACAACCCTTGAAGCCTTTCTCTTACAGGTTTGCCTTAGTAAGAGTAGAGAGGAAGTAGAGAATGGTCTATGGGTGTAGATTTTTTTATCTAGGCTCAATGAAAGATGATAAATGTTTCACAATGAGTGGGGAGCTAAATTTCTCAAGAAATTCCTAAGTTTATGCAAAAGACCATTGGAGAGCTCATCTCTGCTTATATTGGACAAGGGAAAACCTCATCCATTAATTTGGGACAAGTCTCAACAGTCAAATAACCCCAACCTTTGATTTGGAATTAATTTTTTGAATTTTGGTTCGCATCGACTTGAATTGGGGTCCTCGTCTCGATCCTAGATCAAGTTACAGCAACAATCTGAGCAAAAATCTAATCCCAAAGAGTTGTTGGATTGATCTAGGATCGATCCGGTAAGTGAAAGCTTGATCTTGGATCGATCCAGCCTCTCTATTGAATATTGAATTTGCCTTAAAAAGGCTGCAAAGGCTAGGAATCACCACTCTAAGGTCCAGGAGGTCCATTAACCCTTGTAAACCCTTTTGATTTATTATTTACTTTATTAACTTACCTCGGTTTACCTTTAGAGCTTGAAAGAGACATGAACCCTTCAAGCTGTACATCGCATATTCCCGGTTTGTTTCCTTGAATACTTCTTGGTCTTTGGATATGATCTTCATGTAATTGGAACCTAAGAAACTCCTAAACTCTAACATAACTCAATATATACATGTCATGTCATAGTCTCAACATTACATGTATTTTACAACTCATGAAATTTACAACATATGCATTTACAAATCACAATCCAAAGATGAATCTATTGAGTAGAGAAGCTTCTTATTGGAGATGCAGATTTTGGTTGATTAAAGTAAGTTGGAACAATGCCAAAATTGAAATTCATATTTAGCTGTAAGAAACTTTTTTTTTTCCTGGCAAACATTCTTACTGCCAGAGTTATGGGAAATCAAAACCTTAATCCACATTAAAAAATCAAAACAAATGTTCTATGATACAAATCATGTGTCACTCTCTATGCGTGCACCATAGATTGACAGGTGATGAGTTTTTGAATTTGGTGCCTCTCTCTGGGCACCTTTTTTATTTGAACACTTTTTTAAAATGTTTTTAACCTTATGCATCAACGTGTAAGCCTGTGGTGTACTCATAGAGGCTCACAGACATTTTTTTATCAAAGAAAATTGTTCTCCAAACAAAATGGGCTTTGAGACCGGATCCTGTGTAGTTCCGTTTAATGTTGCTCTTACCACATAGTAAAACATGGCATAAGGTAAAAATAAAATGATTTTACTGCCCCAAATACACCCATCTGTCCGTGGTGAGAGCAACAATCCAAAGAGCTACAGAGGATTCCGAGTACAAGGGACTAGATGGGAGAAAGACTACTTGGTCTCGACAACTCAATTTGTGGTCACCTATCAATTTGCCTCAAATGCAGGCCAGGATAAGGCTAATGGCCGCTGAGAACGTCAAAGACCTGAAGCCTAACATTTGATCACCTAAAACCCAAGGGAAAGAACGACAGGGAGAAAGAAAGATGGAAAAAGCAGGGAAAGACATCAACAACAGCGGTGGTGGTCGCCAAAAGGCACTAGCGGTGATGACGATGGAAACCTCACGGGTCAAGGTCAATATGGCATAAGGGTCTGACACATTAGTGCCGAAAGGTGAAAAGCATCCCAAAAAGTGTAAATCACTTTTTAGGTGCTGATGTGTCCCCCCCTGATGCCATACTAACCTTGGTCGCACAAGGGTGATCGTACCAAATCCCAGCCCGGCTAAGAGTGTGTGCAAGGGCTGGCTGCACGTTGGGCCTTAATAGACCTAAGGATGGGCCCAACAATATACAGTACAGGCTTGGGCTTAAACTTCAGGGTCCTATCAGGCCTAAGCTCAGGCACGGCCTTTTTAGGCCAGTTTTGGGCTCAGCTGGGCCATGTGCACATGGCAGCAGCAGCAATGGAAACCTCTCTCTCTCTCTCTCTCTTACTTTTTTTTTTCCTTTTGCCATGATTCAATGAGGGACCCTCGCATAAGAGAGCACTTGTTGCCGTCAAATAGGATTCATTCTAATACAAGGTAGCATAATTAAGTAAGGTGTCTTTAGTCCCTATGGATCTGGTAGGACAACTCACAGTGTGCCTAAAGTAAGAATGACAATAGGGGCCAACCCATCAATGCCAAAAAGTGAAAAGCATCCCCCAAAAAGTGTATATCACTTTTTCGGCACTGATGTGTTGGCCCCTAATGTCATTCTACTTTAGGCACATTGTAAGTTGTCCTATCAAATCCCACCCGGTCTTTAGTGGATTTCAATCGATGTTAAAAAGTGCTCCAAGCCCTATCACTTGGTATAAGAAGAAAAATAACTGTGAACAGGCCATCAGGGTGAATCCAGCTGCTGAACCAAAATACGTCAATTAGGATTGTCAATTGGGCCAAGCTGGTCCGAAGCCAGGCTTGGCTGACCCGAAGAATACTGGGGCTGGGCAATTGGAACTTTGGATTGAGCTGGGTTCAAGCATTAAGCCTGAAGTGATTTTCAGGTTGGGCTCAGGTCCAAGGTTTTTTAATCCAAAGCCGGTCCATCTCGGCCCGGAATTTATATTTAATAAGGGGTTCAAAGCCAGCTTGAAACTAAGTGAAATCTTAATACATGAGTGAACCCAATTTTCTTAATTTGAGTGACCCTGGCATAAAGCTCATCTTAAAGTATATAAATTTTGAATAATTTATTTCATAAATTTAATTTTTAAAGCCCATGGACCCTAACTCAATCTAAATTTTTCTATTGATCAGGCCAATCTTAGCACAAAGCCCAATTCATTAAATTAGGATGCGATTGTGCAGAAGGTATAAGGCTGAGTTCAGGTTTGGGCCAAACTCGGGCCCATGCATTTTATTTCGGGCTGAACTTGCATTGGCCTTGACCAAGCCCAGCCTGACCCAATTGACAACCCTAAATTCAGTCCGGCCCTCTAGCAAAGTTCAACAGAAATAATTGGATTAATTCTATCATTAATTGGATGGTTAAGATCTAATCAAATGTGGATTGGTAAGAATTTGTTGAGGTGGGTTCGAATCATCTCTAGATTGAATGGAGAGATACTATCAGTACCTATCCAGTAGGGGACATGATGCTTGACAAAGCTACTTTCGTCTGTGTCCCCATTAACAGAAGGTGAGGTGTATAGGGTTAAAATTGTAAATAAATAAATAAGTACAAGAAAAAAAAAATACTTACCCACAAAATTGGGGTTTATAGGGTTAAAACCATAAAAAAAGAAGAAAATGTTTTTTATGAAAATGTGTCTGGAATGAGTATGGTGACATAGTGAATGATAAGTTGAAGGGGTGGGCATGGGCCGGGCCATGGTAGGCCCGGGCCCTGCCCTCAAATTATAGAATGGGCTCGGGCCAGGGCTTGGGCCCATAGGGGTGAGATCGGGTTAGGGTTTGGGCCCTGCCCTCATTAATTGATCGGGCCTTGGGCCGGGCTTCGGGCCGGCCCATGAATAAAAAAAATTGTTGAGATGTAGGTTTGAACTCTAGACCTATCTAAGGTTCAAAATTTTGATTTTGATGGATTATTCATCATGAGGATTAATGGAAATTTCACTAGAATGCTTCGAAATATTATAAAAATTATGTA
>JAOXJP010101358.1:0-14385 GCA_025762735.1 Platanus orientalis | reverse complement strand
GTGTAGTGGGATTTTGATGAATCGAACATTAGATTCTTATTCCTTTGTGATTTCTCATTGAAGCCATACCATTAATTGCAGAGGGTGTCCATTGAACGAGTTGTTGATCAAGTTTTAACGGCTTAAAAGAAGATTGTAAGTACTCTTTCAAACTAATGTCATTTCCTTATTTATTTCCTTTACATTTTTGTGAATAGATGATGAATCCCATTGTTGGACTATTTTTTTTATTGAAAACCATGAGAGCTATGCTCTAAATTGATGACCTTGTGATTGTAAGTGAATCTCATGTGAATTAGATGCTATTCCCTTCACTTATACTAAGTTTCCTTTGATGAATTCATGCTATCTATTGGAATCTTATGTGAATTGTTTGAAAATTTGAGCATATGTATGCTTTGATCTCATGTTGCTTACTATGGATTGATCCATGATGTTTCTTTTGAAATCCATATGTAAGACATGTAATTGACATGGATCTAAGATCAAACTAATAAGAATCCATATGAAATTCCCTATTATGGAACATGATATTATTGATCTAAGTGAATCCTATTGAATTGCCATAAGATATGTGAATCCCTTTGAATTAACGTGAAATTGAACATGAGGAAAAATGTCCTTGATTGAAATTAAGTATGGTTGAACCTTCGATTATGCATTTGGACAATGAAATATAAACCAATGACTGTCATTATTGATTCTTTTGAACAAAGAAAAGATCTCATAATATGAAAGAACACAAGAACTATGAATTATCAAAATCTACTTGAATGGATAATCATATGTGATATTTATGAATGAAAAATGAACAATTGAATATGAAATATGAATGTATCATGATTGGAACTCATTGAACCATGAAACTTTCTTTTGTAGGTCATGATAACTCTTATTGGCTATTGATATCCTTTGATATGTCTTAATCATTTATTGAACTTTGAAATGTTATTGAACCTTTGAACCATTGAATCCTCTTTGGGCTTATTTGAACTATTGAACCCTCTTGGGCTTTATTGAACTATTGAACCTTTGAACAAAATTTGATGACCTTTACCTCGGGTTTAAAATGAAGAAGGGACTTAACCTTGAGTCTAAGCAAGGGAGTAACCTAGCTTTGGGTCTAAATAGAGCATAATTATGTATTTTGATGACCTAACTTTAGGTCTAAATAAGGAATGAACTTAACCTTGGGTCTAAACAAGGGAGGGACCTAACCTTGGGTCAAAATAGGGAATAACTTTATTGAACTTTGAACCAATGAATCATTGAATACAGTTCCGGGACCTCCCATTGGGTCACTACAATAGATAATAATGATGAAATCTTTGAAATCTATTGACAAGTGATATAAACTATCGAATAAGATAATTGATCAAGTCTATATGTAAACAAATCATGTGATCTAAAAGTATTGAATCCTAATGATAAATGAACTAACTATTGAAAAAAAGATAAGAAAATGATTATGAGAAAGTGATATTGACTAACTTTGAAAATAAATGATACTATACTTACCATTACATTGTGACATATACTCTTTTAATTGTCCACTATATTGATTATGTTTATGTTACTTATTCAAATGTACCCATGCATTCATATGTTATTACTTACTATTGTTGAGCTTATATTGCTACTCATGTTTATGTTATGTAAGAGAAGCCTATTGCAAGTCTTGTCTTTTATCACTTGGATTTGGTTTGCATTTTTACTTGTTGAACTTGTCAAGCTCATCCCAATTGACACATGCTTGGAATAGATGATGGAGTGATCGGGTCGATGTTGAGAGATGATGGATCTAGTTGGAGAGATGTTTTTTTTTTTATTATATTTTCTATATGAGACATTACTTGAGAAATATCATAATTTCAGTTTGATTGGATCTAATGTAATAGATTGAACCTATTGTTAGTTAACTCTCATGGATATTATGTGATTATGGGCACTTCTTTTATTATGCTCATATTCACTTTACTTTTGGGTAGATAGATTTATGTTTCCATTGTACTTTACTAATTTGAATGGAAATCTTTATTGGTAAATGTTATGAATGAGATATGATTTTGCTAAAGGAAAAGGTTATGAATCAAAAGCTATGGATTAATGACGGGCTTAAGTCTTTGGCAAGGCATAAACTAATGTTTAATATTTTTTTATGCTTCCGCATGTTATTGAATGTATTGAATTATAATGGAAAATGATATGATTATAAAGTTGCATAAGTTATGAAAGAATTCATGGATTGAATGGTTCATGAATATAATGTTCACGACTCCAAATCCAGGGTGCACGGATGAGGTCCGAGTCCGAGTTCAGGGGCATAACAACTACCAACCCGAAGGATGAACAGTACCTTGCGAAGGGGTACCATTATGAAGGATGAACAGTACCTTGTGAGGGACATGTGTCTCGCAAAGGTCGTCCTCTCATGAGTAATGCATAGTGCCTCACGAAGAAATATAGAAGTGATGTTTTATGGCATGGATCCCAAGGGGAAGTAGGAGGCATGGTTGTTATTCCAAGTCCTAATACATTTAGAAATAGTTACACTCACAAGGGATTCTGCTAAGTAGATAAAATCTTAAAAAATATATAGAATCAAATAATGAGAGCTTTACTCTGAATGGACTCTTTTATATCTATGAAATCCCTTAAATCAAGGGACTGAGATAAAGTTCAATGCAGAATCCTATTAAGAAAAAGATTTGACTAACATGAAAATATCTTCTAAGTCAACAAGGAATAGCCACATCATCATCTTCCATGTAGAGTCCAAAGTCAAAGCTAAAAAGAAGACACCATGTTTGCATGAGAATGGCCAATCCAACACCTATATAAATAAGAGAATTTGATTATTGAGAGGACTTCGATCAAATCCTTTGAAACTTTAACTTGCACTTTGCAAAGGTGTGAGATACCCCCGAGGAGACATCTTCTCTACCATCTTTATTTGTCCATAAGCTCCATGCCAGACATAGCCTACAAGTTCCAAGCCAATCCCCTTCAAGCTAGCATGTCATCATACCTCTGTGATGCACAATGAAGAAGACATAAGCTAGTGGATACAAAGTTAGTTCTCAAGCTAGGTAAGGTTCAAAGTTATAAAGAAGATAAAGCAAAAGTCCTTGTAAACTGTATTTCATCTTATTATCAACATATTTCAATATTCATATTTTATGCAGTCTTGTCTTACAAGTTGTGTAACGATTAGGAAATCAGAGGTTTACCATTAACGATTGTAATTAACAAGTTGCTCTTAGAGATTTAGAGTGAGAGTCCCCATACATAAAATAGTAAACCAACCTTCGAAAGGTTTGGTGTTTGAACACTTTGAGTTTTATATGTTCCTTTGAGAACTACACGAAATTTGGTGTTACAATCACTGTCTTTTTTTTACCATCTTGCGAAATGCTAGGACTTGCCCATTTGAGCTTAGTTGACCTACGAACCCCTTCACCAAGCTGTTCACCTAAAATGATGAAAATTTAGTCGTCAATAGCCTATTGCTCAGCCTATAGTGGCTGATGACTGAACTACTAATCCCTATGTCGCAAGCTTGCCAAGGCAAACTCATTAGAGGGTGAGGAGACCAGTCCGATGATTGAACTCTCCTTGCTTGGCGACTAAGTTTGGAAGTTCACCACTTGGCTCTATAAATAGGGCCATGTGTGAGTTGTGAAAATGTTGGAAAATCTAATAAGAGTTTAGAGAAGAGAAGTGAGATGTGGTTGGTAGAGACACGCCTCTAAAGAAGATGAAGGTGAATAATGTGTTTCTTAGTTGAACATCTTCTTTCTCTCATCCTCATCTTCCTCATTCAACTCTCATCATCATCTCCATCATCACCACTTGTGACCAAGAGCTCAACACTCTTACATGGGAAGAGGCTCGCCTAAGCTCGTGGTCAATGGCTCTTAGAACCGACATTCTTTATAAGAGAATCAACCCTATTCTCTAAGATTTTTCTTGTGACACTTGGTTCTTTTCATGAGACACACAAACTTCTCTTGAGAAGAAACTTTCAGTTAATACTCTTCACTAAAACATTATGTTGCTGAAATTTTAACAGAACATAAGAGATTGTCTGAACTAGTGATATTCAAGTAATGATGAGGTTCATTCGTCTCTATTGGAGAGTATGACTCTGGTGAGAGACACGGGTTCTACTTGAGTGAGATTTTATCCTAGAGGTGCTGTTAAACAATGCTAATAACAAAATGAAATTCTAAACAAAGCAACAACAAATACATATATCTTGATGCAATTGTGTTGAGGTGTGTCGGTCGACACTATCCTTGATGATATTCATTCATCTCCCTCTATTTCGATGATTAATTGTTTTGAATATAGTTTATTTATATTTTAAGTTTATTAGTGGTATTTTGACACATATAAGTGAGTGCGAAAGTTGAATTAAACATTAAGGGGAAAGAGAAAAAAAACAAGTCATGGACTTGACAAGTTCTAAAGCTGTCCCAGATAATAAATTTGGGATAATTTTATAGGTAAACATGTATCAATTCTATAGGAATCATTATACACCCATACATCATTGTAAAGATCTATGAGTTTACTTTCCAATGCATCAAATGGTGAACAAATTGGAATTTCTTAGAAGAACCTATGATAGTTTTCTCACCAAGTGTCTGTGTTGAAGAAATTTAGGGTGTCGGCTCGATCCAATACCACCTGGATCTGTCTGATACTAGATGGATCGATTTGAGACCTCTTTGTTTTAGGGAAATCTGGATAAAAAACCATTCAGATTGATCTAGGTCCTTGTGTATCAATCCGAGATCTTGTGGATCGATCCAAACACGTGAGAAAGGCATCTAAAAGTTTAGAACCTTCCTTTTCTGACTCAGTTTGGTTTCTACTTCACCTAGATATCTTATGGGCTTATATAATCAATAGAACTCGACATAATTTGACATACAAACCCTAAGAATGAAGAAGGGGAAAAAATCAAGAGGGAAAACTAGCTTTTGAAGGATTTTTGGTGAAGGATGAAAAACTTATAAAAGGTTTACGATTTCAGATCAACAAGTAAGTAATCATGAATACTTTACATTGTTTTTCATTCCTTTAGATTATTTGAACACTTTGATTCACATTTTCTAAGTTTGGGTATATGTTATGCTTTATTTTCAAATCTCTTATGTTCTTAGTTTACATGAAATCCCATTCCTACAAATAAACTTAGATATTCTACATTGCTTTTACATGCCTAGGTTCTTTGAATGTTTTGAATCTTGTTTTACAAAGAATCATATCTGATGTACTCCGTTTTTATCGACTTAGGTTCTAGAAGGATTGTTTTGAAAGGGGATTATGCCTTTTCAACATCATGCTCTATTTCTAATTCTTTAGATCACTTGATTCTTGTTCAATCTATATTTTGTAAAAGAATGATTATATTGTAAAGGTTTTCTTGATGTAAATTGTAAACCAAATTATATTATGTTTTCTAGATGAATTTTCAAAGGAATTTAAAAAATATATATATTTTGAAAAATTGGTTAATGATTTTAGAGAATCTAAATTGTTGGATAATTTATTTAGGATTCTATAGCTACGTTCTTGGGTGGGTCAGATCCTCTTGTTTTATGTTTTGCATCCAAAAAGTAACTGTTAAGAATGATATAGCTTTGTTACAAATGAATCTGTTTTGATATGCTTAATACTTGTTCAGTTTCATTATGAGAAATATTCTTATTTTAAAGGATGATATATGTTCAATATATGTTTATGTAATGATATCCCTTTACTATCAAAAGGAAAGTTGATGGGGCCCTCCTGATTGAGTTTAAATAGATGCGATCAGGTATCCCCTTCATCGAGTCACATCAATAGGTGAATCGCTTGATCCTTGCCACTACGGGTAAGATAGTGGTGTCCTACTATCGAATTGTAGATGTGTTTATTTTTGTTATGTTACCTGTTATCTAACTCATAGCATGTGTGGGGGATTTTTTTTGTAAATGATTATGTTATTTGATATCTATCTCGTAACACGTTTGATAAATTTAAGATATATATTTTGTTGGGGTCAAATATATGTTTCAATTCAGTTTTAATTTATGCACTTTGATTTCAGTTTAGTTTTTGCATTCCAAGTTCAGTTCAGATTTATTATTTGTTCCATCTTACATTATAAAGTATTATTTTCAGTATGTAATCTATACAAAAGTTAATTATTTTCAGAAAGCTTGTTCTATTATGTTTTATGGAAATTATTTGTGCTAACATTGATCCAATTATATCTGCATGTTTAAGTATTTATGTTTACTTGCAAAGTCAGTAATGCTTATAGAGTTGGCGTTGTTTTTCAGATGATGAGGAAGCATGATAAATTAGTGCTATGGATTAGTAGAGTGAGGAGATGGAAATTTTAGTGTAGTTTTGTTATTTGTTATTTTAGAGACACGAGACCTTATGACTTTGATTTAGTGATTTGTTCTAGTTTTATTTGAGACAAATTTTATTTAGTTAATGGATTTATTTGGTTTTATGGTTCAGTTTCAGTTCAAGTTTAATGGATTGTAATACATTAGTTTGGATTTAGTTTATTTAAAGATTTATTATTTATGAATTTTTATTTAAGTTAAATGTTAGAATATGGAATGGTTTTGAATGTCAAACTATGTGTTAATGAGAATGGAATGTCAAATGTTATGGTTATGGAAGAATGAATGATTAAGATGTTTATTATATGTTATGTATGTGTATGAAAAAAAATGTGAAAATTAATATGCAATTTGCATGGTATCAGGTTAAGAATGAAATGGTTTAATGTCACATACCGAAATTCGTAGCCTTATAGGTATGGGTTTTGGGCCACAAGATTGAATGACACAGTCTTCTTGGACCCGCACAATATGAAAAGACCAACACAAAATGGTAATATGAGTGGTTTCAGTTCAAAGAAAGAAGACTTAAAAGCAAAGAGAAGAAGATTGTAGAGAGAGTTAAAGAGCTCTTGTCATTACTACTTTTATAGACCTTTTATGTGTTCAACAAGAAAGAGAACTCATCTTTTATAGATCACGAACATACGTGGTCCCTCCTCAATGGGCATCTTCTAATAGGTATCTCCAATGGGCATCTTCAACGGATCATTGTTGTCAACGTTCCTCTTCCAATGAGTAGTTCTCAATTTTCCTCTTTTAACGGTTATATTATCTTTATCTATTGGAAAAGAAAATGTTTAATATAATATAATAGGAATTCTAATAACAAATAAACTCCAAATATAAAAATAAATAAATAGAAAATATGATGATGTGGTTGTCACATGAGCATGCACACACACACACACACACACACCACACCACACCGGCCTCGCCTCGACTCGGTTCAACTCGACTTGGTTCGGTCAGTGTGCATGTGATGCAAACAAAGAATCCAACACACACACACCCTCTCTCCCATGGGTCCCTACCCATAAGGTTCTTGCATTTACTTATATAGGTAGAAGAATTTATTCTCCACTTCAAATGTGAGACTAAACATTCCACATACAAAGAGAGCAAAATGGTTTGGTTTAAATTAAAGTAAAATTTCAATTCCCTCCAAAATATTCACAGAAAAAAGTTGTAAATAATGAAAACTTTATGACTAAAGTACAATGTCAAGTTTGTGTCAAACTTGAAAATAAATGAAAATAAGGGGCTATTGCTAAAGATTCAATATTTAATTCTTCAAGATTCCATTATATTGGATACAACATTCCTCCCATAGATTCGAAATATTAAAACAATTATAAAATAAATAATAATTCAATTTGAATTGGAACCAATAAACACTGAATGCAGTAATATCGGTCTCTTTTGGACTTTGTACTGATATTTAGGTTATACAGGTTAGCGTTTACTGGATCCTGGTAAAGCAATTCTTTTTAACCATTCTCCATTTATGTAAACCTATTAAGTCTACAACCTAAATGGAGTTTCTTAAACATTACCATTCTATAATGATTTAACACTATTTGGCCTTACATTATTCCTGGTTTTCATGGGTGCCTTAGTGAACTTACCCAAGTTTTCATAAGAAGCGGCTCCACTTCCACACTCACATAGGTAAATTCATCGGATGCAAACTGTAACTAACTGCACTACCCTTAAGGGTTATGAATTCATTAAGAGTTTAATAATCCAACCTTATCTCCATTATAATTTATGCATTGTCTACACTATAGGGAGGGACTCATAGCTTAAGCTCTTTTGATAATGCTCTTCAAGCCATCCTACGACTTGTTATTACTCATTTGAACCTACTTCATGGGATCTCGTGTAATACCTCATGTTGCACTAAAAGGGAAAAACTATAATTTTACTCTTGTAAGAGTAAAATTGTTATTTTACATATTTTAGACAGACCATAGATTGGTTTAGGACTCCTTTAGGCTGAATTAGAAGTGAAGAACCTAAGTTAGACCATGAACCTGTAAAGTTCAAAAGTTGTGCCAAGTGTGTTTTGGGGTAATTTCATTGGCAAACTTGAACCAACCCCAATGGAATTAGGGTGTAAGCCATACACCATTAGAAAGGTCTAAGATTCTAGTTTCCAACGCATCAAATGGTGCACAAATCTGAGTTTCCTAGAGGGAGATATGAATATATATATATATATATATATATATATATATATATTTTCTCATAATGGTCAAACTAGAAAATATTGTCTGGGAACTGCAAGGGGTCCTAAAGTGGGTGGACCGGTCACAACGGGGTACTACGAGCGGTCACAGATACCTACAACTAGTCACCTCCAAGAAAACCTAAATTACAAGTTTTTAGAAATTTCATTCTTACACAAAAAAGCAGTCACGAACATGACTGCGACCGGTCACATAGTCTTGCGAGTGGTCGCAGATGGGGTCTACGAGAGGTCTCAACTCGGTCAAACACCCAGATTCTAAAAAAATGGGATTCCTTTCCCGTTTTGCATGGAATCTTATAGGGGGAGGGTAATCTTGTATAAGGGCAACTATATAACCCCATTTTGTCCCAAAATAGATTAAATGACACTTAAAGAAGGAAGATAAGAAAGAAATGAGAAATGAAGATAGTTTTCTTCTTCAAGGAGATTGGTAAGCTTCCTAAACCTTAGATCTAGGGAGATTTTGATTAGAATTATTAATAAGTTTCATTAATTATGTTATCTTAGTACTTGATGGTTTATTTAATGAATGAATTGCAAATAGTAGAGACAAAGGGAAGGGGATTGTTGAAGATCTTGGAGATTAGATCAAGAATTGTGAGTTTTCATACATGATGTGTTACTCTTTTGACTTTTACCCTTTTATTCATATGTAATATTATTTTTTTTGGATAAGATATCAATTTTGCCTTTATTTGATTGATTTATCTTTGAGGTTTGGTAAGTTTACTTCATCCAAACAAAAGATCCATGGAGGATTAGTGAGCTCTCATGTTGATTGTTCTACTTCTTTGTATTTTTTTTTGCACTTTCCTCCAATTTTAGTTGTCATCTTGGATGAGATTATAGTTTCCTACCACTTATTGCTAGATTTATGTAAGTTTGATGATTCCACTTATTCTATAGAGTGATTTCTTCCCTTATTCCTTGGTAGAAACCTTTGTTTGTATGAAATTTTGGATTTCATGGGTGTGTTATTAAATCTACACCAATTAAAGCATGCTTTAATTAAGATTTACTCATTCTCTTGTTCTACATTATAGATTCATTGGAATGCTAAGTTTTTCTCTATGATTGAATGTAAGATGGTTGAATTCTTTTGAAATTCGAAGGGGAAAATGATTTCTACTCTATATACTTGATGTTTGTCTTGATTTCCATATACTTGAGATTTCTATTCATCATTACATTTACATGTCTTGTTTGAGACTCTTATCTTATGTTTGGTTTTGGAAAGTTAGAAAGGGAATTCTGAGAATTTACTTTTGGTGTGGGTATGAAGTATTTACTTTCTATTTGGTTTCAAGCATGAGCTTCACATAGTCTCACATATGAACTTTTAATACATGGACATATCTTATATTGTACTTTATGTAGTTACATACTAATCTATATATGTATGGACTATCAAGTATCATTTTGCATATGAGGATTTGGTTTTGACCCAATCACCGAGATTCATTAATAGGTGAAGACAACACTGGTTGCCTACCAATCCTTGTTTAGGGCAATTTTAGTGGACTAGACCCAATCGCCGGGACTCATTAATAGGTGAAGACTACACTAGTTTCCCACTAATCCTTGTCCAGGGCATTTTTAGTAAACTAGACCCACTCGTGGGAAACCCTTATCTAGAGACATTTTAGCAAATTATCCTTGTTGGGGGAAATTTTAGCAGACCACATTATCCTTGTTTGGAAAAATTTTAGCGGACCACTTCATCCTTGTTTGGAGAAATTTTAGTGGATCACCTTTGATGCCCCGAGGGATTTTTGCAGGCTATAGCAGTCTTTTGACCACTCTTTGGTACTCAATCACCGAGTCACATTAATAGGTGAAGACAACACTAGTTTTCCACCATTATGTATGATATTTTAGTTTTGTTAGAGACCTTACGTGGGTTGTATGAAATTTCAATTTTGTCGAAGACCCTACATGGGTTATATGATTTCAAATTTGTTAGAGACCCTATGTGGGCTAATCTGTCAGTTTTGATAGTTTTGACAAGCTTTATGGAAGGAACCCTACATGGATTGAGTTGATTTTATACGGAGTGTGTTTTGCTTGAAACCCTTCATGTATTAAGTGAGTTTGAAAGTTACATTAGACTCCTATGAGCATGCATCTGATTTTGATATTTATTAGCTAAGTCAACTTCAGAGGTGCTAAGACCTACTTATATATGAGTATTTTGTAGTAAGCATTTGCATTGCGCGTTGCACTTTCCTTATGAGCTACACTTTACCTATTTCAGCTATGGACTTCTGTTTGATTTGGCTTTAGTATTTTTGACACCTTTATTAGAATATGATTATTGTTATAGCTAGTTCTATTTGTATATGTTACACATGTTCTAATTTACTAATGAGTCATACTCGTGCATACTTCAATTTACTCCATAGGACATTATGTATATTCTCTCACATGCTTTATAGCTTACCCATATTTTTAACACCATTTTAGATGGAATTTTGTAGTATGCTACTTTGCAGGTTCGGTCTAAATTGGCTCGCTTGGATGAGAGGATCGTTCTTTTGCATACTTCCCTTATATTTAGTTTATTTTCCAAGACTTTCATGTATGTGATAGGGTTACTTTAAGATAGGATTTTATTTGGTTAGTTGGAGGTTTCTATTTGAGGAGGTGGTTATTTTGTTTGCTAGTTTGATGGCCTTTTGATGGTACTATTTAGATATTCATGGATACTATTTATACTTGAGATTAGTAGTTTTGATATAGATGTTTGGATATTACTAGTTATATTCCACTGCGTAGTTAGAATATATGTTTGTCTATTTCTACTACACTTGATGATGATAATATTACTTATGGTTTTGTTTTCGCTGCAAACGTTATTCGGTATTTGGTGATGATAATTAAATGGATAAAAGAAATGAAAAACAAATATATGCTGAAATTTAAGATAATCAAGTAAGAACTCCTTCCACAAGGAAAGTGTGTCACACTCCAAAATCCATGATGCTATGCATGTGTTCTTTTCATATTTATACTTTGATTTTTGTGTGCGGGTTGGGTTTTCATCGCATATAATTCACGATTAGGCTACAGTCCCATCCCCCTCGATGTATCTTTCACTATTTTTTTTGTCAAATGTTTTTTTAGAGGATCAACTAAATTTTATTCCAACCTTATAAAATTTAGAGATATAATACCAATATTCAACATCCTTCTCAGTATATTATGCTTTAGATGTATATGTCTATTGTTTCCATTGTACGTATTATTTTTAGCTCTAGCTATAGCCGCTTGATTATCACAATACATTTATACTGACTGTGCTAGTTTATTCCATACTGGAATATCTATTAAGAGGTTTCATAATGTAACACCCTGCATATACTTTTAACTTGCTAAAATGTAAATGTTAATGAGTTGATATAGGAATGACAATATATGTGCTAATGATGGATTCTTTAATGTTGTGTGTCATGAGAATGAGCCAAGTAAGAAGGTAAGTGATTTGGTTTGAGTAAGTCTCAAAAACTTAGAAAAATGTAAAATATGGCAGTCTTGATTGATTAGGAAAATTCCTGACCAGTTAAGCAACCCGGGTGGGATACAAAGGGGAAATCCAACCTTTACTTGACCGGTTAAGACTTGGACCAGTTAGAAAAATTCTTGACTGGTCAAGATTTGTGAAAAACTTGAAAAAGTTCCAAATTTTTTGGGATTTTGTGGTTAGCATGTGACTTTACTCCTAAAGTTGTGTGGGGTTCCCTTGTGATGAAATAAGACCTTTATATTGTCCTTTTTAGACCTAAAAACATATAAAAATAGTACAGAAGAGAAAAAGGAAGAGTTTTGAGAGAAAGGGGAAGGAAAACCCCAATTTGAAAAATTTAAGCCTTGGCCACACCATGAGAGATTTTGCTATGGTTTGTAGTTTTCTTAAGGATTTTTATGAGATTTCACTATTCTTAGTGTTCTACACCATTAATATGTATAGAAAGAGTTGGAGGATTCCTTAAAGAGAAACTATAAGGGAAATTGGATTTTGCAAGAGGAACTTAGAGATCAAAAAAGAAATAGCAATAGTAAGTGATTGTACAATGCATGCACATGTTTTTGTTTTTAGGATTTTAGATCTATGATTTCTATACTTGTAATTTGAAATTTTATGGTATAAGCCCTTTGTATTTTAGACAAGTGATTGTACGGGATATGCTCATATTTTGATTTCTTTTAGGTTTCTAGAAATCATGGATTTCAAAGTTAATGATATAAAATTATTTTATTTCTCATGTATATGATTTTCCGTGCTAAAACCACATGGATCTTTGCCTATTCTTGTGATTCATGCCTATTTTGAAGATCTTGTTTGCCAACGTGTAGATTTACTTATATATTTCTCAAGAAGCTTTACAAATTGCTTTCTATAGATCCTCACATGAGATTTGAATTATTTTGTTGTTTGGCTTCATTTCATATTTGTATGAGAATTGGAAATGTTTCTAAAATTCATAGTTCTTTATGTGCTCCATAGATTGAGTTAGACATCTTTTATTGTGTTTTTTATTTGACTTTGATTATGTGATTCGATATATAAATACATGGTGGAATAAAAATATTTTGTTACATATATTCGGCATATGAATATGCATTGATTCATGTTTGTTCTGAAGATTTGAAATATGAGATTATAAAATTATGTATTATTTGTCTTATGAGAAATTTATAAATCGTATACTATCATATATTTGATTTTTGATCAGATTTATATGTTTTATGATGAGGCCCAACCATTGGGGTATAAAACAATAGTGCCCCATCATAGGGTGATATGTGAGAATTGGAGACCCCTTTATGGGTTGGCCTTTCATGGCTCAGAGACCTCTTTTTGGATTAACCTTCTTGGTCTGGAGACCCTTTTTGTGGATTGACCCTTGTAGCCCGGAGACCCCATTGTGGGTTGACCTTCTTGGCTCAGAGACTTCTTGTGAGTTATCCCTTTGTGGCTCAAAGACCCCTTTGTGGATTAACCATTTGTGGGTCGTAGACTCCTTTGTGAATTGTCCCTTTGTGGGTTCGGAGACCATTTATGGGTTGTTATATGTATATGTTTTGGTTTTATCAGAGACCCTTTATGGGTTGCTACATGCATATATTTTGGTTTTAACATAAACCCTTTATGGGTTGTAATTAGGTTCGTGGGTCGTGGGTCGTGTGAAAGGGTGGCAATTCATGTTGGTGGGTGGTGTTCGTGTTGTGTTGAGTTAATGGTATATGATATGTGGGTCAACCCAAATACAATTCATTTATGAATCGTGTTAGACCGCGTTAACCTAAAACATGATTATAGTATACCCTAACCTGCTAATTAATTTCATGTCAGGTTCGTAAGTCTTATCAGTCAAACATTGCCACCCCTAGACACAATGACCGACATAGGGTGTATTAACCACCCCTAGGCACAATGACTAACACCACAGTAATACCATCCTTAGACCCATATATATTGACCAAAACACCCTTGTCCTGCACCCTATCTAGGGATGTCAATGAGTCAAGCTAGCTCTACTTGGCTCAGAGCTTGGCTCTTTATGAACTAAGCCTGAGCCTTGTTTTAAGCTGGTTGAGCTATGCTTGTGCTTTGACTTAAGCTCATTTCCTAAGTGAGCTTGAGCCAAGCTCAGGTTGCTAAAAGCTTGGTTTGGTTAAGAATTATATATATATATATATATATATATATATATATATATA